>JANHFX010027196.1:0-18753 GCA_027560015.1 Chloroceryle amazona
TCCTGTCAGGAGCTGTCAGAGCCAGAAGGGCTCCCCTGAGCCTCCCTCCCTCCAGGCTCCACAAGCCGCGGGCCCCCAGCAGCCACTCCCCCCCCTTTCTCTCCCAATAGGGTGTGGCGCCGGGCGTCGGCGCGGGGGGGGGGGGGCGGCCCCGGGTGACGCAGGTGTGCGTCTCGGTGCTTGCAGCGGTGCCAGCGGCGGCCAGGGGGACGAGGCGGAACCGCTGACCAAGCGGCACATAGACGGCATCTTCACGGACAGCTACAGCCGCTACCGGAAACAAATGGCTGTCAAGAAGTACTTAGCAGCCGTCCTGGGGAAAAGGTATAAACAAAGAGTTAAAAACAAAGGACGCCGAGTAGCGTATTTGTAGCGATGAGTAACCAGCACTCATGTGTATACAAAGTCCTGAGAGAGAGAGAGAGAGAGAGAGACCCAACAACAAAAAATCTAAACAAAAACAAAAGTCATTTCCAAACTGACTGAACAATCACCGCTCCCGTGTTATCTAAACATGTATTTATGTATGAAGTAAAGCCATTAAATGAGTATTTTGATAATAATATTGTTTTTCTTTTGTACAAAAGCACTAGAGAAACGCACAGATCTACTTTGTGGACCAATCATTAAGTTATATATAATATATAAATATATATATATAAATACTACTGCGAATACTAAAGAACAATTCTTCATATAAAGCCTGCACAAGAACAAGAATTCGCCTGAGCTGTTTATGTTTTTATATAAAATAAATAGAAAAAAAAAAGGACAATCATTGTTTTGAATATTACTCCTATTTTTGTAACAGAAATTAAAAGGATAGTATTTTTATCCGCGACAGGGTCGAAGACATTAATTTTCACCTTTTGCTACTGTACATAGAGAAGGATGTCCTGCTCTGAGGAAAATAATTTGGGAGAATTGATGACGCAGATTCTTCCCCCGGTGAGTCCCAAGGCAGGCTCCTTTGCCACTAGCCTCTCTCAAGGGGCAGCGTTCCCTTTCCCACAGATTTCGATTTTTTTTTCCTCCT
Organism: Chloroceryle amazona; assembly: GCA_027560015.1. Classification (NCBI taxonomy): domain Eukaryota; kingdom Metazoa; phylum Chordata; class Aves; order Coraciiformes; family Cerylidae; genus Chloroceryle; species Chloroceryle amazona. The sequence continues at coordinate 1,037 of JANHFX010027196.1, forward strand.
GCTTTCTTTGATTCCAGTTGTAGCTGTGTTAGTGTGTCCTCAAACAATGAGCTTAGAGGATAATTCCCTTGTGAAAAACAACAGCTCGATCCAAATTTTGCATCTCTGTTGCCTATTGGAGGAAGAAATAGTTAAACAACAAAACAAAGAAACCAACCAACCCAAGAACAACAAAACAACCCCAAATTAACAAAAACCTACCGAACAAAAAACAACAGCAAAAAAAGCCAAAACAAAACAAAACAAAAAACCCAAACCAAACCCAGCCCCTCAACCCCGAACCAGCAGCAAGGACAGTAAGTACTAAGCCCTGTGAACTGCTCTTCTGTCTGGCTGGGCAGAGGTGCAGAACAAAGCGAAAGCGAAGACAGGACCCGTTTGGAAAGAGTGGGGAAGTGAGCAGGGGCGGCCCCCGGTGCGCCCCAGAGCCGGTGCCACAGGGTCGAGGGAAGACGAGGCGATCCCACCTCCGATCCGCTACCCAACTGCCCTGAGCAGCTCGGTACTGGACCTGGATGCAAAGTACAGTGTGTTACTCTCCAGTGCTGTCCATGCTTCTCATCTTGTGTAACGAGCAGGGTTCTCGCCTTTGCATTTTTCGGTCGGAATTGCTCTTTTCTTTGATTGTTTTTCCTTGTAGACCCTTCCGCCTCTCATCCTCTCTTTGCACTTCTCCGAGGTCCGTTTAACCCACCTAAGTCATCTTTCTGGGTTACGTTCTTTAAAAAAAAAAAAAAGGAAAAAAAAAAAAGATTGTGAACGCTCTCTCACTCCTTTGTTCTGTTTTATGCAAGCTCTTATTGTACAAGTTTAGGAACCCCTGTTGTAGCTACCACTAAAGAATTATGCACTACTACGAAAGTTTTTGTTCCTTGTTTATTGAGTTTGGAGGTAAAATGTATTTTTCTACATTCTGGCTTATTGCTTAGTAAAATTTATTTCATAAAAGAAACTTTGTCATAAAACAATGTGTAGTGTTCACCTGTGGTTCGGTTTCTAACGAGATAAACCATTTTCACCTCATCTCTCTATGTACGGACTCCTATCTTACCTTCCGCCCCGGGGCTGGCCCCGTCCCTCCGCCCGGGCAGGTGGCGAAGGAGGACGCGTAGGTACCTGCTTCCTTCCAGCTCACCACACACACCTTAGAGGAGTCTTTCCAAAGACATAAAACCAGCCCCGCACTCAAGACGTCGGAAAGCAACAGCTCCCCTTTTCAAAAAAAAACCCAAACAGTCGCGGGTAAAAATCTCCTTCCCCGGCCGGGAAGAGCCGCCGGCCGCCGGGGAGGAGCGGGAGGAGCGGGCAGAGCCCGGCGGGGCGGGAAGGCGCTGCCGGCACCGCTTCTCCGGGGCTTGCCCCGGCAGCTCTGCCCGCCCTGCCCACCCCGCCCGTGCTGCCTGTCCGCCGCCGGTGCGGGCTCCGGGGCGGAGGGACGCGGAGCACAGTGTGCAGCTTTCGTGCCTTCTCTTCACCTTGTAAATCGCCACGAGTTCACGGATGGCTATTCAGTGGCCCTACGATGCTGCAACACATCGGCTTGCGTTTTAGTCGTACTACTTCTGTTCTTTGGCAATGGGCAGAGTTTGCTGTGTTTGTGTCGGCTGTGGTATAATGACATAGGGCTCTCTTGACGTTTTATTTATGACCTTATCAGTTAGAGTTCAGTGGCTAGTCGCAAGCATTATGAAATTATCACCTAGGTTATTATCCTTTGTATGATTTTTTTTTTTTTTTTTTTTAGAAAACCAACGGCCTTACCAAAATTTGAGCAGATTTGAGATACGATCATAGTAGGTAGATGTTAGTCTTGGAGAACTTACTTTGTGTGCAAATTAATATAAAAAGAACTTAAAGAGGTATTATTACACACATGATATCTATAACTAGGACTTTGATAACTGTTATATAAAGTGTGTAAAGTTTGTATTAATAAATTTTTGTAAACAATGCAATTTCGTCTAATGTTTGGGGGAGACATATCCAGAACCTAACAGTGAAAGCTGTATTTTATTTTTTCCCATTTTTTAATTAGTTCATTTTTAAGCAGTGTTAATCCAACTTTCATGCCTGGGATAGCTTTTTATTAAGTCTACACATCTTATCATCAAATAATCTCTAACATTTTTACCGATGGTTACTCCTCTGTTCGAGTAAACTAAACAGAACTGCTGAAGTAAAGAGCCTAGTTCCACACACACCAGCTCAATATTAATCTCTAAAATATGCAAACCAAACCGGTCGTTGCCTATCGTCCATTCCTCTAACAATTCCTGTGCTTAAAAGCCATTTATTTTAAGCAGAACTGGTATGTTTGATGAGATCTTCACTTAATCCGTTTTTAATGAACATTCTGCATGTGATAATGTGCTTCACAGCATCACCCGGCTACGGCAATGGCAGCATCTTTCTTTCAACTAAAAGTATACTGGTCTGTCCTAGAAAATGCTATTGCAACACAACAAAGTTACTCAAGTTTTACAGGATAGTAGGTGCCTACATCGAAGAAGTACAGACAGGGTAGTTTGTCAGCACAAAGAGGAGGTAAGGACACGCGACCTTTAATATTCACTTTAGTTTAGCAGTAGCTGCTTATAGTTATTATTTTTATTGTAGGTCAGGGACTTAAGTACGTTGGAAAGTAACAGCAGTTTAATCTAAACTAAGCTCTATTTCATTCTAAGACCATAAATCTAAAAAATGAAACCAAACCAAACCAAAACATACACATAACAAAGTACAGGAATTAAATTACAATTTCCTAGCAATTTTTTTTTCCCAAACTCTCAAGTCCAGGATTTGAAACAGACTGGCTGTACCCTCTCTGCCATGAATTCACATCCCAGGCTAGTTTCAACAACAGAATTTTATGAACTAACAGGAAAACACTGAGACGACTTAGAAAACTGATTTTACCAGTGGTATGTGTTAGGTATTAGTGCAAACTGAGATAAAAGTTCCTACTAAAATCAGATTGGGTCAGAGAAGAATGCAAAAACATACCTGTTGGGAGAAGGCGAAGAAGACAATGATTTCACAGACTGATAGCATAAAAAAATTAGAATCACTGTTTCCCAAAGGCAGCATAAAGTAAAAAACTGCTGTTAGGTTTATTCAGTAATTATACAGTGCTCATATGTATAATCATACTACATTTCCTGCCCATCTAAACTGAAAATGCACTTAAGAGATACAAGCTAAAGGCCTTCTTGGTATTGCTAGCTGCAGGATGAAATTTACAATTGGTCCACCTAAAAAATAAGATCTTCTTCATGTAGTCCTGGCACATATTGAAGATGTGCAGAAGATGGAAATTCTGCTATGAATGACATAAAGATGGTCCTAGCCTCGCTTTACTGAAATCCCTCTTTACCAAATCAAATATGATTTTGTAATTGAAATCAAGAAGCCCAGCTCTATTCCCAGTGATTTCAACTGACACCTGAAATGATACACTTGGAAAATGTATAATACTGAGTGAGTCTTACAGCATCAGCTTTGTGGGCGTTGCTGATGTTCATCATGCTGCTATATGATTAGCAGCAGAAATGGAGAAAGCCAGCTGAGGAAACAAGAATGACTAGACAAGACATAGTTTTTGAGCCCTGCATTGTAAAAACCTCCCGACATTCAGCCAAAGTGACAAACTCCAGTTAGCTGGTAAAGGAGGCTGGACAGATCAGGGCAGACTGTTCCAGATTCAAGCCCAGTAAAGTGGTACAACACCACATCTGTCACAGAGCTACACAGGACATCACAACCAGAAGAGCCTGAAAGAACTAGCTTCTGTAGATCCCTGTTGTAAAACAGTGTCCAGCATCTACCTTTCACAACATTTGTTTGTGAGGGTGCCAACCACCTCTCAATGTGTCACTGGAGCCCTTCAGCCTTCTTCAAAAAAACAAATTTTTTCTATCAGCTGTATGTGTTTTTACCTAGAGTTAAGAAAAATAGAAATCAGGAGGAAGTTTGATATTTTGGGGGCTTGTTACTTGACACTTTTGCTGCTTACCTTTCAGTTCTAGGCTAAATCACTCAGTCTTTCTTTAGGAAAAACCTTCAGGGAAAGCACATCTCTGAGAATTTTAAGGACCTCATGCTTAGCCTCTAGAAGTACATGTCTTCTTAACTACAGTCATAGATTTTTTAAACCCAAGGGGACTTATGATCATTTACTTTATCTTAGATAATTCAGAGCCCTTCATTTAACATTTAACTCCGGAGTGAGCTATTCTGTATGATAGGAGTATTGATTGCAATACTTGCAGGAATGGCAAATTTACTGGATAAGTTGTTCTAAACATGGCAGTTTAGCACTATGTACCTTCTTTCACTTCGTCTCATTTTTGAGTACAACAGAATTTGTAGTCTGCTGAAGAATCTCGAATACCAGTAGACTTTCCTCTCCGGGCAGGTAGTTTTAGGCAGAGATTTACTCTCCTCTATGTTGCCATGTCTGTGAGGTAGCAAGGTTGATCTCTAAGTTCTCACTGTGAGGGTGGTTATCCACAGATGGCATTATTTCTAAACTATTTTTTTTTATTAATATCCTTGCTAGTTACAGCACCTAGGAACAACCACCTTGAGGATGTGGCAAAAAGTAGTTACTTTCCTCTTCTTTCTCAGGTGCTGCTCATTGCTGAAAAGGGTCACATTTGCTCTTTTGGCCATTTCATCATGCTGGGAGATCATGATCTTTTCATAATCCTCTCCCACACCTAATTTCTTTTCCAAACGATTGCTTCACATGCACAGAAGCCCCGTCCTGAAAGTGACACCATCATTTTCGGCTCCTATTTCATACTACTTTGTGTTAAGTCATGTTAAAGCACTTTTTCAAGAGAGTTTACCTTACTGAGCTACTGAATGGGAGGCATTATTTTTTTATGCACAACCCCCATGCTTTGTCATCTCAGCTGGCCCCTGGCACCCATTTCTGCCACCTTTAGGAACTGTAGATGCATTCCAGCAATGCTATTTGTGTATTTGTTTATTGTGGTTCATGGGCCCAATCCTGCTCCCGTGCAGATCTGTTTAATTATGCCAGAGAAGGATTTGGTCCGAAAACAGAGTAAGTCAGAGTGACTCGTAGCAGGCTGCTTGTCAAATCTCCTTCTTTTGCTCTTGGGTTGCTACAGGCAATCCCATCCTGGTGTAGCTGAGGTCTCATTCACTCTAAAAACCCACGTGGGGCATCTGTAAGTACTTTTTGCTAAAATTGACCACGGCTCAGTTACTTACCTGGAATACAGAGAGTAGTATGTGATACATTAAAGGTAATGAGGCTGAACTGCTAAGCAGAATAAGTGTAAAACCTAAGGTATCTTTTGCAATAATTAGTTAATCGACCATTGATAGGGTTTATCCAAGCCTGAACATGGGATTTAGTTTTGAACACCAGAAAGGTGCCTTTTTACAAGAAGTGAAGACAAGCTTCCTATGTTTGCCATTTATGCAAAAATGTATGTCTTACAACTTCAATAATGAAGTGTCTAAGATAGATATATTGATCTCTGAAACAGTATAATTTCTTTTTGTGGCTCTTTCTCTTCAGGCTCTGAGATGACTTTCAGATATTCCCCCTCAAAAAGAACCTCATGGAGATGTATGGTAGTATGAAGCAGACAAGTTGGACAGAAAAATGTCACCCACTTCTGGTTCTTTGTTGGTGTCCTCCAGCATCCCAATATCAGGATATGAGGAACTGTATAGCTATAATTGGATGGGAAAGGATCTAGTATGAACAGATACCTCCCAGCTGATGTCCCCAAAATGGAAATGTGAACCGGAGGAAGGAGAAGGACGTTGATAATAAACAGTTTTATGAGAAAGGGAATTTCCATTGCTGTCTTCCACATATCCCTCAAAACAGGCATCCAGATTGGAGCCTTCTTTTCCCTTTTCTGGATCAGCCACTTGGGAGTGAAAGGCCTGCCGATTTCAGAGGAGTGTTAAAGGGTAGAGACACTTTAGCAAAACATTAAATGTTACTGCTTTCTGCAAGTCTTGTGCTTTGTCTTCTGACTCTTTGCTCATATCAGAAAGGCTGGACAGCCTCATATCCTGCCCATTGTTTCAGGTTTAATATGCTTTTCTGACAGTGTATATCCAATGTGGTATGTGTATTTATAGGTGAAGAAGTCAAACAGAAAATAGTTGCCCAGGCTAAAGGGTTTACCATTCAAGATTTTCAACAGATCTAAATATATATTCATTTTGGACAGATTAGATTAGACTCAGCCTATCACTGATCTCTGTTTTGACATTTATCTCCATGGTGAGAAGAATGGTTACTTTTGAGTGGTAGGGTTATGAATAAATGACTGCCTTTCCCTCAGGAGTGAAGATTAGTGTCACAAGAAATCAACCATCATGTATGTTATATGCCAAACATGGAGTCTCTCTCTCAGTTCCCACTGCTTAGATGGGATTGAAACTTCTCTGACAGTTTGAAAGAATGAAAAGTGCTGGGGCAGTGTGGGAATCAGGCTGCTCTGAAAATGGTTAAACTTTTAATCAGTTGTGAGCTCTTATATCACCAGCAAAATAACAATATATGTAAATTAAATTGTAAAAATAGCGCAAGGAAGTCTTTCCATCCCTTGCTATGTATATATACGCATATGTCTATGTATATACAAATATTTCTAAATCAGACAAAATGATAACACATCAAAGTTCCAATATTCATGTATTGGCCATAGCTAAACTTAGACGCAACATCTAATTTACACTGACGTCTTTCTCTAACAAGTTTTGTAAGAAGAATGATTTAAGTTCAAGGAAGTGCAGTGAGTCATCTGCACGGTGGGCCAGTGGCTGAGCTAAGTTTAGAATCAAGGGGAAGTTTGGATCTTCTGGTTCCAAGTCTTTCCCTTTACATCTCTGCTTTTCTCAGACATTCTCAGGGTTTAAATAAAAAAAAACCAAAAAACAAAAAACCACAACCAGAAAACCAAAAAAAAAAAAACCCTCAACAGAAGAAACTTTGTTACTTTTATTCTTTTCTTACTTGATTTTTTAATGTATCCTTGGTTCTCTGGTCTTCTGTGGTAAATCAGTGAGTTTAATTTAATGAGCTGATACGAGTTTTTAAAATCAGGTTACCTGTTGACCTTGCAAATATTACTTTGTGACATGCCAGGAGAGCTGAGATTAAAAAGCATAAATGAAAGACACGAGGTCTGTTCAAGTGATACTTGCTTGGTACATTGCGCAGGGAGGTGATCAAGGACAGTCAGCATGGTTTCACTAAGGGGAAATCCTGCCTGACAAACCTAGTGGCTTTCTATGACAGGGTGACTGCATCAGTGGATAAGGAATGACCTATGGATGTCTGAACTTCTGCAAGGCCTTTGACACTGTCCCCCACAACATCCTACTCACCAAGTTGGAGAGATACGAATTTGATGGGTGGACCATTCAGTGGGTAAGGAACTGGCTGCATGGTTGCATCCAGAGGGTAGTGGTCAATGGCTCTAAGTCCAGATGGAGAGCACTGACAAGTGGTGTCCCTCAGGGGTCCATACTGGGGCCTGTCTTGTTTAACATTTTTATCGATGCCATAGACAGTGGGATCGAGGGCACCATCAGCAAGTTCGCGGATGACACCAAGCTGAGTGGTGCTGTTGATACACCAGAGGGATGGGATGTCATCCAGAGGAACCTGGACAAGCTGGAGAGGTGGACTCAGGTCATCCTCATGAGGTTCAACAAGAGCAAGTGCAGGGTCCTGCCCCTGGGCCGGAACAATCCCCACTATCAATACAGGCTGGGGGGGCAGGTGATAGAGAGCAGCCTGCAGAAAAGGACTTGGGGGTACTGGCAGATGAGAAGCCAGTGTGTGCTTGCTGCCCAGAAGGCAAATCGCATCCTGGGATGCATCAAAAGAAGTGTGGCCAGCAGATGAGAGAGGTGATTCTACAGCTCTACCCTGCTCTGGTCAGACCTCACCTGGAATCCTGCATCCAGCTCTGGAGCCCTCAGCACAGGAAGGACATGGACCTGATGGAGCGGGTCCAGAGGAGGCCACAAGGATGCTCAGGGGGCTGGAACACCTCTCCTACGAGGACAGACTGAGGAAGCTGGGATTGTTCAGCCTGGAGAAGAGAGGGCTCTGGGGAGACCTAACAGCCACCTTCCAGTGCCTGAAGGCAGCCTACAAAAAGACTGGAGAGGACCTGTTTATAAAGACCTGGAGTGAAAGGACATGGGGCAGTGTTTTTAAATTAGAAAGGAGTGGATTTAGATTAGAACTAAGAGGAAGTTCTTTACCATGAGAGTGGTGAAGCACTGGAACAGGTTGCCCAGGGAGGTGGTTGAGGCCCCATCCCTGGAGACATTCAAGGTGGGGCTTGACGAGACTCTGAGCACCCTGCTCTAGTTGAGGATGTCCCTGCTCTCAGCAGGTGGGTTGGACTAGATGACCTCTAGAGGTTCCTTCCAACCCAGACATTTCTATGTTTCTATGTTTCCCAGTTTCAGGAAGCAAACAAGACAAATCCAAGTGAGGCTAGACCAACCCAGCCCACCCTACTCAGCCTCTACTGCTGCCTGCCTGCTATAAAACTACCCACAGTCAGTCGCTTCAGCATACTTTTCTCCCAAGACTTGCTGTGGATCAGTGAGATCCCTGGCAGACCAAAGGAGTCATGCAGCTTATGGGGCACCATAGCCTGTGTGAGATCCAGCTCATTCCTCCACAGGGAGGTGCCCCTGAAAATGAAATCATGTCCAGGATGAGGGAAGACCATTGCATTTTATCTGTGAGTGGTCTGTGTACAGGCCATTCCCAGCAGGTTACAAGTCCACTTCCTCTGTGCCAGACCCAGGATGCTCTTCTTGTGTAACATGGGTTAGAGGCTCCTGTGTTCCCCTTCCCTCTTGCAGCATCTCTCCCCAGCACAGCCTGACAGGTAGATATTACAAGGCATAACCCATCTCTGATACAAATTGAATGGTTAATCTGCTTTTGTACAACTTCTAAAGATTTTATCTCTTTTTCCCCCGGGGCCAATAAATACGTAAAAGCTAAGGAAGACTGACCAGACTCTTTAAGACTATGCTTGTTTAGTGACTTCTGGTTCCCCTTTCTGGTTGGATGCATTGCTGTTTTGCATCAGGAAAGACTCATGACACAGTTAAGAGGTGACTAAACCAGGGGCTTTGTGTAGCATGCTGTATGCAGACAGGTGGAACATTTATACTGAAAGGAAGCAGTTTTCTGATTGTGTTTGACTTTGCTGTAATAAAATGCAGTTATGTTTTATAACAGTTTCATTTCATTCTAGTTACACTGCAATGACAACCTTATTATATCACCGTTTATGCTTTTTGCTAAGCTTAGTCATTGTTTGATCTTACAAACAGAGAGTCAACATCATGCCTGATAGTTGTTGTGGCTCATGCTCCCGAGCCCTAATGCACCTGGAAGTACTGTGTGATGGGAATGTAAAATCAATTAGATAACCTGGTCACTGTAAGAGTCCTACAGGGGAACTCCATACTTTGGTTACTGTCCGGTAGAGTATAAATATAGTGAAATCTATTCAACCTATTAATTATGAATTATCAGCACCCAATAGAGCGCAACTGCAGTCACATTTTACTCAGCCTGATTTTACCCATAATGATGGTCTTAATGTCAACAGGGCCACAAGAGGAAAGAAAATGCTACTCAGTGTGAGCGAGTTTCATCACAAGCTGACCCTGTCTTATTAAAGATGATTTTTTCAGCATGTGCAGTCTTTTCATGTTCCAGATCAGTGGTTCCTAAAGGGTGGGCTTCAGAGTCACAAAATCACAATACTTCCTTGTAACATCACAGTGAGCAGCTGTCACTCTCATAAGATAAATGCTACCTTTTATAAACTGCAGTCACTGTTCACTTTTCTCCACTCTCCTTTTATCTCAGCCTTGACCTGGTCTGAGTCATTCCCTGCATGGAAGACATTTCTTTCTGTGAGCATACATTATGACTAGGGTTGTGTACTGATAAAAGGGGTATAATGTGTCCTGTGACTCTGCAGTGAAATGCTTCTGCCTGAAATTAGGGTGCTTGTTAACACAATGAAGACACGAACGAAAGGGAGAGTGTCAGATTCCCTTGCTATAGGTAGAAAACAGGTGGAAAAATAGCTTTACATGGCAAGGAACACCTCGAGCATCAGGACATCAGTAAATTAAGGACTTTCTACTGTGTAAGCTGCCTTTAAATTATGATTTAGCAGACCAGGTGGACAGACCTCCATTGATTTGGTGGCTCCATTTTTAAGTCCACTTTTATTTTAACTTTATTTTAGCAATAAATTTTCCATTTTAATGATACATTATATCCTCTTGCTATTTAATATATTACATTGTTAGGTGCATAACCACTTCTAAAGACTCTGAGTATCTCTAGTCAAAGTACCATTTCTTGCATAGTCCCAGGCAGGACATACTGGCTGTTGTTGGAGGTTATAGAAGAGCCATAGCTCATGAAAAAAACATATCTGAAATGTTCTTACCTAACTATTCTTCCTGTCTTGTTTACAGTGTAGAGATTTTTAAAATTTCTTGTTATGACTTGCAAGTTATTTCAGTTTGTGTTTATACTCAGTACAGCTACTTTTTATGTATCAAGATCATTTTAACTTCTGTTTCTATAACAATGCCTTGAGAACAAGCACCATGAGAAAGCATGGTATGATAGTTCAGGTTTTTTTCATATTGTTCCAAAGCCTGAGTTTGAAATTTGTGAGTGAATTTTTGCAACAAATCCACAAGTAAATCCAGCAGTGTTTCAGTACACTTTAGTAGTACAAAGCTACATATTTGAATCCCAGCTTCAGCAACTTGCCTAACATGTTGCATAACACTGCAACATTAAAGAAACCACATAATTTTTCACCCAGCCTGAGACTTTCACCAGCTTGGTCAAAAACTTGAATTGTTTTTGTTCTGAACAGTTCTCTTTTTCACATGTGTACACACCAAATTATACAGAATCTATAGCATAACCATGTAGGCAAAAAGAGATACTGCTAATATACCTGCCAAGATTCAGAATACCCAAAGAATGTCATATGTACTATATAATTTGTTCATCGGATATGCTATGTAACCATTATTCATTTGAAGATCACTGAGAGCTGCTGCTGGGGCTTGCTGCATGTCGTGGCTGAAACCCTTTCAAGTACAGAATTCCCTCTGGCTTTCCATGATTTTCTGCATGTGGAGCAATCAACCCAGGCTCATTGACGAAGGAATAGGAAAGGGGCAGGGAAATGCTGCTGCCTTTCTCTGACCACTTGGAATTAAGATGCTCCACACTGCAGTGAAAGACATAAGCCAGCAGGAGTTTGTTAGAGTCTGGCTGCCTTAATCAGGAAAAAAAAAAAATCCATTGAGCTGAAGATGCCCAGATGGGTTCACAAAGATAAAAATAACAGGCTGTGTCCTTCCCCCCATGATGAGAAATTATTCCACGTTGGCAATGCTTCCACAACACACCACTTGTGCTGCCACTGTGGTATGTTCCATGGCAAAGAGTCTCTGATGATTATGAGCGAAGATATGTGGGACACCATGATTTCAGCAGCAGCTCTGTGCTGTAGCTTAAAGAGGGAAATAGTACTGCAGAATAAGATGATACTTCCAGGAAACAGGACTCGACCCAACCAGCAAAATCTTTTAGTTCCTGCACACAGGTAACACAACCAAGGAAAATGTCAGGTAATGGTTTGTACTGGCAAGAAGCAATTCAGCACCGATGTCCCTTCTAATAGGGATTCACACAAATCAAATTGTCTTGTGTTGACTGATCCATCATTTGCTGAGTATCTTATACCAACCATCATGGAAAAAAACCAAGATGGCCACAGAGTAGACTTCCTGCTGTAGTAAGTGTGTAATCCTGTGTGGAAAAGAAGGTTGAATTCCTATCAGGTCAACCGAAATGACATGTACACTGAGGTTAGATTGGATACTGGGATTTTGCTATGCTTCCAAGCCAACAGAAAGTCAGTAGATTGTTTTTTAAGGATCTGGGGAGCATTTTCTTAAGAATTTTAGTAGAGAGAAGAGGGAATTATTCATTCCAGTTCTGAGGGAAGTAACTGCAGTAACAATCACGAGCTCCAAATCAGGAGCCTTTCCCCAGCACCCACAGTTACATTTACCCTACCACCAACCTTGCAGTGATAAGGCCTGCTCTCCTTCTCAGTCTTCACATGGAACAGTCTGTGAAGGGAACCTCCCCTTCCAGCTACAGTAAAGCTTTTCATCAAACCTCTTGCCAAACCCTCAGTTTTATACAGCTTAATCTTCATGGTCAGTGGGAGATAGGAGAGAGCTCACTGAGGCTTCCCTGTTGCATGGCTGCTGGAAGCCACATGCAAATGCATCAGACAAGCACTTGCAGGCAGCACTTTAATGTGGACATTTCCGTAGAGTGATACTGAGAAGAAATGCTATTGTGTTTAATGAAGTTTCAACATGGAAACCTGGAAATATTCCTGGTGGATCAGTAGTTCAAGGATGGCCTGATGCCTTTGCTAAAGGTACAGAGGGAGGGTAAGTAGCCCTTTGGTAAGCTCTGCTCAGCTGGTAAAGATGAAGAGTAACCAAACTCAGCCTTATAATTCAGGTTATGCTCTATACAAAGCCAACTCTGGAGTCACTTGTATTGATTATTCTAACTCTGTACAGACTGTGCAGATCCTATTTTAGATCACAAGTTTTAGTCTTGATAACTATAAATGACACAGGTTTGCTCTCGCACATTAAGCTTGTCACTGTGTGCCATTTCAGAATTTGGGTCCCTAACCAACAGCACTGAATGTTGTATCACCTTTGGAGGACAAAGTCAGGGAGAAGTATTAGGTTGCTCTTTTATCAGTCCCTATTCCTTCATTTGTCTGTCTGGACTTTGGATTTGGAATACACTAGAAGACTCTCAGTTTTGCGTAAAAGTTGGCATTAAAATTGTGCATCAGGTTATCTTTCCTCTTTGACCTGAGTGAAAGTGGGGAGTTTCTGGGAAGCTGTTGCTCCTGGCTCATTGTGCTTGTCATAATAAATTTGCTTTGTAGGTTGGTGGCAGGTATATCCCAGGGTTTGACATTGAGGACTGGAGCCGCCAAGAGGCTTCCTCCTGGACGTCTCTTAGACGGCTTGGTGCCGTCATCTGCTAGGTGTGCTCAAGAAGGACGTCACCCCTACAAGACACAGCATCAGGTAGAAGCCAGTGATTAAGTTGTGAGCTGGAGAAATGGGTGTCATGTCCTACTGCTACCTCCTGTTGCATGTTTGGCTACTTGTTTTCCCATGAGAAAGTCAGAGTGATCTTTAAAAAGCTGTGTCCTTGAAGGAGCACAAGAACAGAATGCAGGTTTGACAGTGGCTGAACTGCAAGTTAACTTTTCTCCCATGTAATGTTTTCTTTCAAAGGACGTTTGTTATGTTGTAAAGTCATATCACACTCTACTTATATAAAGAAGTGAATTGGAGGAGTCTTCTGTAACCAGAGGATTTGGAAAAAGGTAGAAAAAGTATATGTGGGTTTTTTTTTCAAATCTCCCATTTCTTCCTCCCGAGGCCTGCTATGAAAACCAAAATAAATTTGAGAGAAAGCTGAAAAACGCTGTTTATTGTGATATTGTTACTGCTGTACTTCAATTCTTCAGATTTTTTTCTGCAACTAGTAACTATTTCAGAAGAAGTAATTTTATTTTAAAACTTTCAGTAGTAAGCAACTGCAAATCCCATACGCTACTGGCCATGTTACTGCTGGTCCTTAGTTCTGTGTAGTTAAATAGATTGCAGTTAAAATGCACGGCGTTAATGACTTAATTTTTCAAAATTTGTCTTTAGAAATATGAGCTTCTTTTATATCTGCACAATGTCATCAGGTCTTTGTGCTATCTCTGAGCCCTGTAGATTTAACCTTCCTTTTTGTTTGCAAGCCAGTAATGTTTATAATTTCTATTTAAATATTTAATTTTTCATCTATTTTAGAAATGCATCAACAGTCAAAAATATGCTTAAGTATTTCAACAACCAGCAGAGCTGCTGGATATTATTGGGCATGTCCATTGCTTTTCAAGAATGAAGATTTATATTTCCTTATTTTGTAACTATGCCTAGCAGCAATTTCTGTGTGGTCAATACACATGTAAATGCACTTGTCTATCTCTGCATAAACTTACATATCGTTCTTATAGAAGTAAATATCATTTTCTTTCAATAAAGAAACAAATCTGCAGACACTTCAGATTTCACCAATATTTATTATTTTCCCTGCAAACCAGGGAAAAAACCATCCATTTTTCTGCATTATTTCCATTTCTAGAACTCCTGCCCTTTTACAATGGAAAAACATGTTAGTACACATTCAGAAAAAAAGACAGAAAAATCTTGTCATTTTGAGATTGTTCAGGAAACATCAATGCTGCAGCTCTTTCAAACACAACTTGATCTACAGCTCAATGTTGCAAAAGTGCATCTTGGCTAGATGAACTTAATTCTTCTTTATATGATAAACAAAAATATTCCTTAAAGTGATATAGATGTAAATTAGGGCTATTTTGTGGTCTTCTTGCACAGCCAGATAAGTGTAAAAGAATATTCATCTGAGTAAGAGTGGCCACATTATGCTGTTGTTGAGAGAGAGAAGCCCATGAAGTTACACCTTGTCCTTTGCATGTACAGTTACCAGTTTGGACATGCCTGGCTCCGGCATGTGTGTGTGTGCGTCCACAAATGCACAAACACACACAAAAATACAACCCCCCCACACACACTCCCCCCTCCGCCCTTCTTGCAGGTGCAGCTCTGATGACAGAGAATCGAGGACGTGCTCAGCACTGCAGCAATATGTGGTTGTCACGGTTTAGGGTCAGGGTGGCCCCTTAGACCAATAACAGACACTCTCTGTTAACCTCCCTCCCTCCTTCCTCAAAGGGGAAGAGAAAGGGAATAAGGGAGAGAGACTTAGTGATTGGAAAAGGAAACTAGAACAGCTTTAATGAGAATAATAATAAAAATAGAATATGTACAAATCTATACAAAACCAGTATGGAACCCAACCCCCCCCCCCGGCAATGGTAATGACATCACCGTCACCACTGATGCTGTGGAGTAGGCACCAGGGCAGTCCCAGGCTGGGCTCCACAGCAGACGGGAGCTGTGTTCAGGAGCTGGATTCTGGTACCGGATTCAGGAACACACCGATCAGGATTGAAGGCAGAACGGACAGAGTCCTTCTTGGATGCTCCGAGGAAGGAATCAAAAGAGGACCTGAGCCAAACCAAGTAAAGCTGGCAAAGCAGTCCCAGAGGGGAGAGGAGCCCAGGAGCCCCCAGAAAGAGGGCAAGTGAGCCAGCAAGCAAGCTAGCAAGCAAACAAAACTAGCAAGAAAGTGAGCAAACAAAAACAAAACTAGCAAGCTAATAAAAACCTATAGACCCTCCAGATACCTCTGCTTTATATCGAATATGATGTCTATGGGCTGGAATACCTCATTGGTCAGTTTGGGGTCACCTGCCCTGTCCACTCCTGCCTGCAGGTGCGGTCTTTCACTTTCCTGCACCCCTCAATGTGGTACACAAGACCCAGCAGTGGCTGCTAACTTCAGAAAGTGCAGTTAGTCAGAAGAACTGAACTGAAAAGTAAAATCACTGAACAGAATTAGTTCTGTTCTCACTCAAACCAGGACAGAGGTAGAGCTCTATCACCACTTTACAGTGGGTAGAAGGCATGCCACCGATAACTGGGCACCCCAGTAGGGAAATATTGCTCAGAAACACTAAACTGTAGGAAGTGCTGTTATTACTATTCCAGATAACATGCTTACAAAATCAGAATATTTTATTCCAATGTATTATTTTTACTATTTATTTATTACTTGCATTGCCATAGCAACTAGGAGCTCAGCCACAGACAAACCCACCACTCTGCTAGAAACTGCACAAACAAGAAAAACAGATGAGGCGCTCATATTCGCATTAATAAAGCATTCTTAATTTTAAAAGGTCTCTGAGGTCACATATGCAACTGCAGACAATAAATGTAAAACAAGTTCCAATATAAGCAGGTAAATAAAACCACAGTCAGGTCCTCAGCAATAACTTGTCTGTCTACTGGAACTCCTAGGAGAGATGCTGGCATTGTGAGCAGACCTTGAATCATGCCCTGAAGAAAATAAATTCATTCAGGCTCTATCAAGCCAAGAAGGAAGGGCCACCCAAGGACGTCATACTGCAGCACCTCCACATTTACTGGGTTGATGGTTAGTGGGAATATCCGATACAGCTGAGCGCGACCTGCTTGGGTGAGGAAAGCTATGCAATGCTCTTTGGTACAGATTTCATCCTTTAATGAACCTGGGATCTGGAAATATTCCTTTCCCCATTAGCTTGCCATTGACCTGAGAGAACCTTCATATTCGTTAAGAAGAAAAGTTGTCAACCTTCCATAAGAAATTATCAGCCTGTGAATCCCATGGGGAGGCACTACCGAAAGGACCATGATTACACAAAGCAACAACCTTCTTAAATTCTCCTGTAATTCAGAGAATATTGATTCCTAGCATGATATTGAGCTGTGTAATACAAATGCTATTTTACATTCTAGAAATGATAGCTCTGTTAACGCCTTGAAATCTTCAATTTTTAGTGCCCTAAGAAGAAGCCGATTAACTCCTTCTCTTCCTTTAGTATCTCCTTATTTTAGTTTCCTATTTATCATTTTCTCTCTTTCTCCCATTTTCAGCCTTTTTTTCCATAGTTAGTTGCCATCACTGCTTGTTGCCTGAATGAAGACACAATTTATTTTGTCATTTTAATGCAGGGAGTTTGCATGATGCATGTGGTTTTGTGTTTTCAAAACAAATACAAAAAAAACCATGTATGTGCTAATTAAACACACCGTATTAATAATGTGGCAGCATGTGGCCCTCATAACTCTGGCAGCCATAGGAAGAGTCCTGAGGGAGGAATATTTCTTCAGACTCAATTGTTGTAAGGATCTTCGCAGGGAGGCCCTCTGTTGTTTTGGTTTTTTTCTGAAGGCAAAAGCTCTTGGGGGATATGTTCTCGTCTACAGTCTAACGTTCCACCTCCCCTGCCCCTTTTCTCCCTGCACTAAATTGCTGATAAATCTTCCTAGTCACTCTGTAAAGTAGAAAGAATGAAACCCATGGTGTTTAAAAACAGCAAGACCTTTGCAATTGGGAGCGTCTGCACTGTTGCTGCAGAAGGGTGATTCAGCTGGTGTGAAGTCCTGCTGCTTGTAAGCAGTTACACAGATCACCTGGGAGAAACTGGAGGGCAGGGTCTTGTCTCACCCACCCAGCATGAGCTGCAGTGCCTGGAGCTTGGCTTTGTTCAAAGGCACAGCTGGCCAGAACTGCAGGCTGCACTGCAGCTTCAAGCTGTATCTACAGGGTGCAAGCCTGTTAAAGGAATCTCTTGGAGCTGGAGAGGGGTCTAAGCTTTCTGTGAAGATGTAGTCAGGGAGATTTACTCATTTTCTTCTCTTTTTTAAACAAGTATGGATTTATAAACAACTTGATTTGACTTTCTGACTGAACATGGGATTTACAGGATGAGATGGGGCTCCTCTGCTTGAAAAGCATTGCCCTTTGGATACCGTGATCATAGAATCATAGAATTCTGTGGGGGTTGGAAGGGACCTCTGAAGACCATGGAGTCCAGCCCCTCTCCTTCAGAAGGGTC
>JANHFX010027196.1:24862-92672 GCA_027560015.1 Chloroceryle amazona
GACCCTTCTGAAGGAGAGGGGCTGGACTCCATGGTCTTCAGAGGTCCCTTCCAACCCCCACAGAATTCTATGATTCTGTGGCAAATAACATCACTGCATACAGATCAATAGCCTCAAGTACAAAAAAAGACTTTCAAGGAATGACATAAAGCAAAGTGGCTCTCTGTCTACATGCAGGAGAAAAAGAATTTTTCAATCCAGGGGCAGGTTTTTCTAGCAGTTCTGATGCAATTACTACTTGTTATATGTTGACTAGAACTTAGTGTTGAGTATTCTATCCAAACATAAAACTGTACTTGCGCACACACAAAAATGTAGGTCTCAGACTTAAGAAAAGAGCAAGAAGTTCTATTGTGACCAAGACATTTGAAAAAAAAACGTTTGATTTTTGGAGCTTCCATTTGTGAATTTCAAAATAGAGACTTTTATTTGTTAAGATGGGGGCTCATCAATCTCTGGAGCTCTGGACCGCTGGAGACATCTCATTCTGGACAAAACATTAAAGCCCTTAATTTCCTTTGAGAGCCTGAGCCTTTTTGTAATTTTCTAGCCTATAAAGCACGTCATCTTTATACTCTTGTAGGTACTGCATGAGGAAGGAGCTCAGCTACAACTGTATTTCAATCCTTTTCTGAGTGCTGCTAGTGAAGCTGCTCTGTGTCTGGTCTCACCTTAGTTTTGCACCTTTGCCACCCCACCAATACTGATGAGACCACTGCTGCCAGCTGTAATGAGATCTCTCCTGATTTGCAACTCCAAAGTAATTGCAGACCTCCCTTCCTCTTGGCAGCAAAGTTTCAAGCCTCTTTAACTAACATTCAGGAAAGCATATCTGAAATTCCTGCCTGCTTCATGTCAAAGCTGCATCAGCTAGGAGAGCTTTATCTATGAAAAAGTAAATGAATTCTTAGATAACCCTTGTAACCGACTCTCAAACTACATGTGGGTTCACAGTGTTAGGAGGCTGTGAGGTAAATTTAGATTAGTGTGGACTAAATATAAATATGCTGGTCAGTTCCCTGAGCAGTTGATGTGAATGGGTTTGACTCTTGCCAGAAATATGAGCATAAAACCCTGCTCTGCACTGATTTGCTGTGGAGGCTGGAGTAAATCACCGAGGCATCCAGCCTCACAACTCATTGGATGAGACCCTTGGCCTTCACTTCCCATTTACAATGTAGAATAATAATTCTTAATAACTGAATAGGGACAGCTCAAAGATTCCTGGAATTAGTTTGATGGATAGAAACATTTTAGCCACTGTACCAGGAGTCCAGCAGTTACCTTGGCATGCAGAGACAAGTTTTAGTGGCATGACCTTTGGTCCAGTATATGCCTATCCTGTCAGCTGCTTAAAAGATAAAAATATATTGATCTATCCATTTGGAGTTCAATACAGCTATTAAAGTAACAAGGAAAATTAATAGTTGTGGAACTAAGAATTTTTGAAGGTGAATTGATGGAGGCCTTGGATGAAAGGTATGTTTTATGTTCTCCCCATGTATAACATAAAGGCAAAGGCTTTATATCAGCAGAATAAAGCACCACTTCTTTATTTCTTTAGCCTTTATAAGGAATATATAAGGAGCACAGAACTCTTCTTAAACACTGACACTGCAGCTTGGTTCACAATGACTGCTGAGTGAGCTGACAGCATTCATTTAAACCCTCACCCAGGTGATGCTTTTAAGCACAGATGAATCCCACACCTGTTCAGGACAACACTGAGTCACATACCCACAGGCCAATACCATTTAAGTGCTGTTGACTTCAGCAGGATCTGAGTGTTTGTGGCTGTGTCCTTCTTAAACAGGGATTCTAGTCAGAGTGAGACTTGAAGGCTGATTTTTTTTTTTTCTTGATTTTTATTTTTTTTTTTTTCTTTCTCCCCAGAGATTATAAGACTGTATAGTGCTCACTGGTACATGAAAAAGCTCTTGAGTTTGGGCAGCTTTTCTGAGACTATGTTTCTTGAAATAATGTGGTTTGCTTCATTTGTATATTTCCAAAGATTTTCTGGTAAGTCCTCTGTGATTAAACCTTATTTTGGGAGTGCTTTTCTACATTAACTAGATTTTCTTTGATTAAATTCAGTATCTAAAGGTATATAAGAATTGCAGTGCTGTTATTTAAACTATCTAGGGAAGCAGGGTTTTTTTTGCAGTGTTGATTAAAAGATGGCTTAAACAAGTAAGTTTATTTTTCCTTGAATGTTGTTGGGTTTTTTTGGTTGATTTTTTTTCTTTTTTTTTTGTCTTTGTTTTTTTTTGTGTGTTTTGTTTTGTTTGTTTGTTTTGGTTTTTGTTTGTTTGTTTTTTTTACTTTACTAGCCAAGCAGAAACTAAACAAACATCCCAAGATATTTGTAATGGAACGTGACAGGGAACAATTTGTTCAGAACAGAAAGGCAAGTCAGACTTTGTATATCTGTCCACAGAAACTGCAATCGCAGAAAATCATTTTCCTTGATGTTAGCTTTGGAAATGCAAGCATGGCAAAAGAGGAGAAGACCCCTCCTTCCTCAGATCTCTGGGAAGAAGTCTGCAAGGGGTTTTTCTTCCTACTTTTAACCCAGGGGCTCACATCAGCATGTTTGTGTTTTAGGGAAGATGAGGATCCAAAGCCGAGTCTAAGTTTTGAAGAGAGGAACTACTTCATTCAGCTGACAGACCTGAGTACAGGCTTCCAGGCTATTTTTTTCATCCCTTGCTATCCATGTTATAATGAAAGAAAAGAGCTGTGGTTTGGCTTTTTGTGCTGATAGCAGGAAAATCAACAGAGAAGCCTTAAGGGCTTTTCTCATGGGACTAAAATCCTCAGCATACCTATATGAGGATAGGTTTAGGGAGCTGGGATTGTTCAGTCTGGAGAAGACTCAAGGGGAATCTTCTGACTACCTTCCAATACCTGAAGGGAATCTACAGGGAGGCTGGAGAGGGGCTCTTCACAAGTGTCCAGTATTAGAATGAGGGGAAATGGTTTTAAAGAGAGGGAAAATAGGGTTAGATTGGATCTTAGGAAAACCGTTCTTCAGTACAAGGGCGGTGAGACTCTGGAATAGATCGCCCAGAGGGGTTATGGATGCCCCATCCCTGGAGGTGTTCAAGGGCAGGTTGGATGAGGCCTTGAGCAACCTAATCTAATTGAGAGCCATCCCTGCCCATGGTGAGGAGGCTGGATTAGATGATCTCTAAGGCTCCTTCCAGCCTAAGACATTCTGTGAAAAAGCAGCATGGCTGTTTGCAGTGAATATGTCTGCGGAGCCTGAAAACTCTGAGCAGCATTGTGCCATCCTTGCAGCTTTAGCTTGGCCAGTGATGTGGGCAGCGTGTGTCCAGGGCTCCCCACTGTCTCTGGGCCTGTGGGAGCTGGTCAGCATATTCTGCCCCTGGAACCTATGGGGAACCCATGGATATGGCTGCAGAAAGGCTGTGGAGATGAGAGCAGATGATTGCAGGGGCTGAGGGAGGGGTAGGCAGGAGCACAGGATGAGGGAAGCACCTCTTTGAGACTGCCTTACTTGAGGGAAAAGAAGCATAGGCAACAGGAGTAAGCACTTAGCTTTATTAACCAGTTTTGATACAGACACAGAGATGCTGGGACATCCCAATCTACAGCTAATTATTTCTTGTTGCTCCTCTGGCAAACATCAGGCTTGTTTCTGGTTCCTTATGTTTTTGTAGCTGATTTAATCACTGCAGTGCCTGAATCTGCCATTACTAGTTTGACTATGGCCTTTGAGGTGAATAGTGGATCACAAGTATATGCTCCATTGTAAGACAAACCACACCTAAATTTCTGCCTTAGGCGGCAAAGCTGCAAGTGCTGACTGTCACTAACTATTATAACCTCTGTTATGGACTGGGAGCATCAAAAGGGCAGCTTGAGCATGGAAAGGGGAAATGTGCTGCCAACTACCTCCACTGGCCAACTTGAAAGACAGGGAAACATTAAAACATAACTGCAAAAAAGTTAGAGAAGATAAGAATGTCGCCCTCCTGGAAAAATGTGAGGGGATTTCTGCTGCTGGTTCAGCAACAGCTGTAGGTTGCTTGTCAGTTGCTCGTGTGAGGTAAACTATGCTTAAGGAGACATGCTTTGCTTATCTGTGGCCTGCCTGAAGAAGTACAGGATGTGTCATCTGGGTAACATTGACAAAAAGACATTGACCTACTTTTCTACTACCCACTTATATGTTGTTATCAAAGTAAAAAATAAGCAACACTATAGTAAGAGAAATAGTTAAATAAGGAAAAAGCAAACCACAGACACGGTCAGTGCCATAAAATATGATAGAATTTTAGCTGTTCTGAGAGTCCCTCCTTTAAGAGAAACATCCAGTGCTAGGACAAAGATCAATGGGCTGAAGGTCTGCAAGCTCAAAAGAGGAAATGTGTCCTCGGTTCTACCTTTTCATTTTTTCCCATGTCTCACACTCTTCAATCTTTTTTGATACAAAACCAGACAGTGGCCAATCTTTTTTTAATTGAGTGTTAGGTGATACAGGTCTATGTGCCTCCGCCCAGAAGAGCTCGCCCACCAGGCTTAGCCCAGTTGCCTGTCACAGGTATGCTTGGCTTTTTCCAGTTGCTGCCAGTTAATTTCAATGAATGTTTCACATATCACATGACAGAAATGATTTATTAGCCATGTATTGTTATGTAAAGTAAAAGATACAAGGGATAGATCTCTGCTCAGGGATGAACTAACCTGAACTCCTCATGCAGGAGCCTTTTTTGATTCGTATAAAAGGATTTTAGGAGATGAAAAGCTTACTTCTGGGCCTCATTTTATGGAGAAAGAGTGGCAAATGCCTCCTTGCTTTGAGTAAAGCAGCTACACTAGACAGAGACTTGCACTGCCCGAACTTCAGCTAACGTAAATCAAGGAGTATTGATTTATCATGGCTGAGGATTTTGCTCTGTGCCTCCTTGCTCACCGACGCTCAGTAGCGAGTGATTGTTTTTCACAGAGCCTTGTTGTTTGGCTCAAATGTGGGGGCACAGAAAAATGACAGGAGAAGTTTCAAGTTTTAAATATCAGTCTTTATATTTAATGAAACTACAAAAAGTACATGTATAGACTGAGATAAATCTGTCATGGTGGGAGCACTATCTCCTGCTCCATGTGCTAAAGTTGCATAACCTGCCTGTTGCAAAGATTATGGGAGCTGTCACAGTGAATGTCCTTCCTAATTTTTAAACCAGGAGATCAGCTTTAAGATGGATTAAAGCACTGAAAGAACAAATGGCACCTTTGGTGCCTTTCAAACTTGGCTGAACTGCAGCATGATCCAGTAGCAAGAAGTCTGTATCTACTGCCTAAGGAATTAAAGCTGTACTGTGCAAAACCTAATACTTACAAAGTAGGACTTTATGCCTCAGGATTTGAGGATAAAAATGAATTGGCTGGATCAAACCCTCCTCACAGCTAAAAGATGAAATTTTCACCTATGTTAGATGTATAGTTGCTGCTAATTGTTACTGATGATTTTCTATGCAGCTGCTAATTGTTACTGATGATTGTCTATGCAGCAAGTTAGAGTGGGAAAGCCCTTGCTTACATGCCCTTGACTCTGTTCCAGAGTGGTGTGGAGAGGACTCCAGGCAGCATCTCTGCACTTAAAACTCCCACAACCAAGCTTCAGGGATGACCTTGCTTTGCAGAGATTCTCTTCTTATGATTGTTGTATGAGATAAGGGACAGCAATATAAAGCTGTGAGCCTAATGTTTAAAGAGCCTGTAAGTAATGTGATGGTGAAATTATCTGGATTTTGGGTAACAGAAGGCCTCTATTGCTGTTTTTGTGTTATGATGCCCTCAGCAGAAGAGAATTGCAGCATTAGAGTTCAGAGTTAGCACTAAGGATTGTCTGCAAACTGTATACATCAAAAGGACAAATGATGTGTTAAAAAAAGAAGTGTGAGAAGAACAAAGCAACAGCTCACTTTAAGGGCTTTAATGCATACAAGTATGGCTCAACTTGAACAAATGAAGTATTTTTTTCAATTAAATAACAATGAACTATGTGTACTGTTCAGAAAGGGAAGCAGATAAAGCACATAATTTCAAAACACGCAGCTGCTCAAATATAAATTTCCTATTTATTGAGATTTCAGATATATCAGAGTAAAGATCTCAGAGTGGCTGAGCAAGTCAATCATTATATATCTTGTTAGTGTGACAGCCCCTTGTGTATCATGTGACTGGAAATAAAACACAAATACCCCAAACCCCTACTGTGCCTGCTTCATGGTGCATAGATCTATTGTGTGTTTTGTCACTTAGAGATTTGACGGCAGGCTACCAAATGGCAGATGAAAATACACAATCAAGCCTCCATTTTCATAAATGGAATTAATGCACAGACAGGAAAAATAGAAGTGTTTTCATTAGTAGTATTTCAAGGGTCTATACTCAAAATGGAGACTTTTGTAAGCTCCACTGAACACTTGATTACATACACAAATGAGTGGGTTTCCCAAGTATGTAATATTTGCTTTTCCAGCTTTGATCCTTTTGTAATAAGAAGTCTGTGCCAAATTATTTTCACAAATGTTACATCTTGTACCTGGCTAGACTGACAAAAACATAGCCTGGGGGCTCTGCCAGCACTGCTACTAGTCCAAATGAAGTGTGGGTTAGCTGGCGTCTTCAGGCCTTTTATTTTCTTTACCCCATCACTTGCACTTAGAAAACGCCTAAAAAGAATTGATTTAATTTTGTTGGGTCTTGAACTGAGCAAAACCAAGAAGTAATAAAAGTGCTTAAACTCGGCCATAGTCAGAGCATAAAGGAAAGTTGCTGGTGGTGTGAATTTACATGTACATTGTGACCAGTAAGTCAGTCTGGAGACAAGAATATCTTTCCATTAAGTAAAATTAATTCTGCATTGATAAAAACATTTTCCCTGCATATTGTTTTCTCCTAGCTGTCTCAATTGAGGTGAGACTTCCAGGAAGGAGTACAATGATTTTGACTCTAAATTCATGGCAAGATTGCTCGTTTTTATTTGCTCTTCTGTAGTAGTGTCTTATGATTGAAGCTTCTACAGTTTTAGGATGAATTGCTCATGCCTAAGAAGCAAGTACTGCATTAGAATGTTTGGGTTTTTTGGGGGCTGTGGGGGGAGAAATTAAAAAATGTTAGCTAGACCTTTAAGGGCTGGAAAGGGCACAAATTATCCACTTGAAGGTAAATTAACAGGAAAAGTATTTCCCTGATGAAGAAATTTCTACTTCGCATTTCTGGTCTTTATACTCCAAAGAGTTATTTTAGTTTAAAACAGCATTAAGAATAAATTGATATGGAAGGTGGAGTGTCTTGCCAAATCCTTATTCTAGTCAGATGAACGTTTTCTGCTGCAGCTTGCTGTTCTTTCTGCTTTAGACTGTGATCATTGCTCTGAGTAGTTGTTATTGACAATCTTTCTCTAGTCAGCAGTTGCTGTCTTGTAACCCAAGCCACTTTCAGTGACAAACAGGTAGTGGTCCAGACCTCCAGGAGGTATAAACCCCCGGTAATACTCCTATATTGACTGTAAAGAGCACTGCTCATCTAAATCTGCTAGCCCAGCTTATGATTATGGCTTCAGCTTGGCCACATTTCAAAAGACTACAGATGTGATAAGACAAAGCTCTCAAACTATTAATACTTCTCTTTTACTGGAAGAAAAAACTCTGTGGTTCTCAACACACATTCCTTCACAGAATTAAGCCTTTGATGATAAAAAGAGTATTTAAGCTGTCTTCTTTCCCCTCCTTACTACTGTATTTTCACCTTTGGACCTCAGGCTCACATGAGCCCACAGAAGGACTTCTTCAGGCTAGATGAGGCCTGGATTTATATTCACTACGTCTCAGGAGGATGGCATAACCATCTATCTCAAAGCGGACAGCAGATGGTATGCTGCAGATGTGCATGTTTGTACCGCTTATTAGTTTATAGAATTAAGAAAGCGTATTTTAAGTTTAAAAAATATTTTCCCTAGAAGTGGCAATGAAGTGGTTTTCCTGTCCTCCTCTCCCATGCATTGATTGCTCTATGTGATTGTGCTGCTTCTGAAATGTGTTTTTCAATATTTGACAGCAAGGGTTATTCATTCATATGTAGAGATCTAATTCTCTCTCTGTGATTCAGTGCTTCTGTCTGCACATAGTATTGGTTGTCCCTATAGAATGGAGAAGAATTGTGAAAACATAGGTTAATACTTCATTTGCTTAATTACTTAATATCACCAGCCATACAAAAGATCCTTTAGTGAATACTTTTTTGACTGTATTTTTTGCTCTTTATTTTTTTTTGGAAGGAGTCAGATTATGAGAGTTACTTTAGGAAGATTGGTGTTGTTGGCAGAAGATCCCAAACAAGGGAGTTTGAGTTTTCAGCTATTTGTTCTTGCTTCTATTTTTGTTTTTCTGGACACATTATTTTTCTCATAAACAGTTTGCAAGTAAATTAAAAGTTCTGATTGCATTTTAACTGTAAAAGAGACACTGCAATTTTGTCTAATAGGTACGTGCACATTCTTAAGATAGGAAAGAAGTGATCTGTGGAAGAGATCAGATTGATGGATTGAAGGCTTGTACTCATTCAGCCAAGTGAACACGAACTATAACTGTGCATTCCTTCCTCTCTTTACTCCATTAAAATGCTCCAGCTCTTTATTAGAGAAATCCCTATAGGTTAGGATTTGTGACAGACCAGTGCTTGGCTTCTCTGAGGAGCAGCCCAACAGGGGACTGGCATGTTGTGGTTGAGAGGATGTGGAAGCCTGTCTGGAAGGACACCCCACCATGCTGCATGAATGTGCTTCAGCCTCACATATGGAGGAATGCTGAAGTCTTAGGCAATACAAATTAAGCTCACTATGCATTAAACTTATGTACATATTTTAAAAGATTCAGTCCTCTAGAACTTCCTTTTTAACATATCTATTGACTTCAATAAAGCACCACCGACCAAAAAAGAATTTGATGTTGGTATTTTTTATTTTGTAGGATTTTCTTTAAAGCAAAAGAAATCAACTTTGAAACACTAAGGTACTCCAGTCTTATTTTAGTTGCTATAAATATAAAATTAGACTATAGACTTAATTTCAGTTAGGACAGTAATGGCAGGAAATTATCAACACTTCTGCTCTCAAAGTAATCAGTGATAATTTACAGCTAGGGAGAGCAATCAATATGCAGGAACTGGCTTCACTTTGGGTAAATTGAAATCTTTGACCTGGCAAGGACTGATGCCTTGCTCTAAACTAGACTCGAATTTCCTATGGTAGAAGGGGTATTCAAAATTACTGCATTAATTTACCTAAAAGTAGTAAGTATAGGGACATGCCACTTCATTGGGAAAAACTTTTTTTTTTTCCCTAACTATTTATAAATGACCTGCCTGAACAAGGTGCATGTGTAACATTTGTATGCTACAGATATTACACCACCCAAGATAACAGCATTTTTGGCATCTTGCATCACAGAAACGCTGTGTGATAGGAGCCCTGAGAAATTTAAAAACTTCCCTGAAAAGCCCCTGGTGTCAAATCACTTAACTTTTCTCATTTTTTGGCCAGATGGGCTCATATTTCTTCTGCTGGACATTGACCTCTGACTGAACTTTTAAAGAAAATTCAAGTGATAGTGGATTTGAAAATGTAAGTTGTTCTAACTCATCAGAGAAGCCTGGGAACATGGAATCTTTCACATTTGGTTATTTCTATCTCTCTCCCAACATGTATGTAATAATAATCCTCACTGGGAATATTACAAGGAGGCATTTCATGATAACTTCTTGGAAATCCTCTAAATACAGTTGAACAGAGAGTTTGTACTCAAATAATGTAAAAGTTTTGAATAGAATTTCCCATGCTTCCAAAGATACTTTTATTGAACAAAATAAATAGTTGTCCCTTGGCTTGTCCAGTCCGTCAGCCACACCTGGGAGTGGGCAGCATGAGACAGCCTGAAGAACACAGTGGTCCCAACCCTCACTGGTGATGCTGCCCTTGAACCTCTGTAGCCCTTTGGAAGTGGAGGCTGATTCCCCATGGATGTCTCACACTGTTTTGGGCTTATCAATTAGTTAGGGTTCATCAAATCACACTTGCAAGGTGAAGAGGCTTAGCATCAAAAAGTCCATAGCTGTGGTGGGTATATACTTAGTACATACCAAAGTTTGTATTGTTTCTCTGCCTGTGTTTTTAGTTTTTACTTGGCACATAATTTGTAATGTTATTGGTTTTTAATGCTGCAAATGTAACTTAAACTGACCAAACAATTCCTTGACAATCCATGTTAATGAAGTAGCATTTTGAGGGCCTTCAGTTCTGGTTTGAAGTTCCTTAATTTTAGCTGAGTTCAGTCCTCCACAACTCCAGAGATGTTTTCTTTGTGCCATTTGTACTGGAAAAAATCACAGCCTCTCAGAATAAACACCTGACATAGCTTGCTATCCACTTAGTCCCCGTGGGTAGGCTCTCCCTGTATCAGGGCCTCTGGTTTAATAATAATCCTGCAGTTCTATTCTCCATTTTTTTCTGGCTTGATAGGGGCTTTGTTGGTTAATGTTGTTGGAATGGGATGTGCTGAAAAACACCTTCTGATGCATTACATGAAAGACTCAATCTAACAGATATACGAGATCGGTTTATTGTTGTGTTCTTTTACCAGGAAAAGTTGAGACTTTGGGCTAAATCAATGGTGCAATTTGTTTAATGTGAAGTTTGATTTTGCTTGAGTCAGACCTCACTGGTCTTTTCTTTCTCTGAGGCATACTAATACGTTTCTTTGTAAGTTTCTGATTTCCTTCACTTTTTCCTAGATTTGCTTCTCCTGCTGTGAGTTATTTGACAGATATTTATTCATAAAGTAGATTCTTTCCTGCCTGGACTGAATGAAAATATCTTGTGAGTTCTTCTGACTTTTTTTCAGAAGTATTTTGATCCTAACACTTTACGTACAGCAGAAGTCTTACAACCACCAAGTAGGTACATCTGCTTTGATGAAACTTCTAAATCTTATGTTATGAAATATGGAAATGCTGTGGTGTCCAGGTGGAAAATATAAAGATCCTTAGATTTAATACACAGGAATGAAATCTGCATAAACAACATTACATCCTTGAAGGGAAAAAAGTACTCTATCTGGTTGCACTGAATTCAAAGGATCTAGTCTGGTATATGGATAAAAAAAGCTGTCTCTGATAATTAAGAAATTATATATGTAATTGCATATTCTGGAATGAAAGCAATGCCACTAAATTTTTTTTTTTTTGTAACTGCTTCCTGGTTATTCCTGTGTTGTTTACAGGTTGGTGAAGCCTTGCAGTTAGTCCCTGCCTGGACGTTCACCACGTGAGCACTATTGGGCAGCTGGCACATCGGTGAGAATTTGTCTTCCCGGCGCTTGAGCGGAGGGGAGACACTGCTCTTTACTGCAGATCATGTTTGTGAGAACAGAAAGTTCTTTCCTTAGTATTACATCACCACCTGTATGAGGCAGTAAGTCACATTTCTGTGTTCTCAGTTGCTTAAGGAGTATTTTAGAGATATCTTCCATGCAGCCCACAACTTCCTCCCTAACTGAGGAGCTCCCCTTTCTGTTGGCTTTTCAGCTCAGAGAGCCAGACACGATACTCACACAGGATCCTTCTTACTACAAGCATATTAAATTTGTCCATACGGCTTTTGGAGTCTCATTGGCTCCCGTTGGGCATTATGGTTATGTGAACCAATGTTAAGACCACAGCTTCTTTACTCTGTTTCCAAATTCTGCCCCTCTGTCTTGAGGTTTGGGATTTGTTGTTACCTCAGTTCCTTGGCCGGAACACCGTAAACCCTGATGGGCCATCACTGCAACCCATCAATGGGCAAAATGGGGACAAGTTGTACCTAACCTGCCACAGCTTTGTACACCCTAAATCTTTTTCCTGACTTCCTCAGCACTCACTGGTTATGTTTAATTCACCAAGGAACAGTGGAAGTGGATATGTGGTGAGAAATGGTGCCAAGAGCCATATGTCCACATGATGTGCTCATCAAGGATTTTTCTTTTGGCTGGCTCTAGCCTGATCCTGTGTCCTGAATGTCTATTTGTGTCCAGGGTACATTAGATGTACCCCTCCTCCTGGAGGGCATCTCGGAGGATACCTGAACTCATAGGGATCTAGTTTGTGTGCTCTGCTGCTGTGTCATTGGAGAGTGTTCATCTTTGAGCAATTCCTGTGTTGAACTAAAATGCTGATGCAAATGCACCACAGTCTGTACATGAACAGCTCCTCTAGGCTGTCGTAATGAGCGCTTGGTTTTGCCGTGTATGTAGCTATGAGTCAGTGATAGTCAGTGATGCTTTTATTTTGTGTGCCCTACTTTTACTTTTCTGATACTCATCCTCATGGGCAAGAAGGCTGTATTCATTTGCTTCTCGGAGACAATGCAGGCTGAGAAGGAACACACATTCTGTCTTAAATTTGTTCTCTTTTTTTAAAGCCTGAAAATAGTCATGTGGAGGAAAACAAAAATAGTTTAACAACCAAAATGAAGTTAGCAAGAAATGTCATAAGACATGCTTTGTTGCACTGGCCTATTTCCCTTTATAAAAGCATCCTCTTTCTGAACTTGTAACATGATCTGGCCGGTTTGTGTCGACAGGGGTTAGTAATAAAGTTTGTAGCAGAGGACAGGTGGTATGCAGGGAAAGGGACGGTGGATTATCCACTATTCCGTGGATTCATTTCTTTAAAAAACATTGTCTCTTTCTGTAGATTACAGAAACATTTCCAAAACAACATTTCTCTATAGAAATGTCACAGTTTCTGAACCATTTTCTATATTTAAAAATCAGCCCTTCCCCATGCTAAAAACATGCTTGGGTTTTGTATCCCATGTCCTGGGCATACTGCTGCAAACTGAAAACCTTGCTAGATGATTGGAAGTAAGGTCAGCAGCGTCTTTGTCAGCACTGTGGAGCTCTGTTATCCATCAGTAAATCCAGCAGTAAGGAGAGTTTGCAGGACTCAGATGTGCCTCCTCAGCCTGCTGTGCTGGGCGTCTGTCACAAGGCCCCTTAATGGTGAGATGTTGACATTATCATTTTTCACAAAGTTGCAGGTGAGTTATGAGCCAAAAGCAGATAAAAAGACAAATTAATTTATGCAGCATGTATGTTGCCGTAACCCTCCACCCATGCTCAGCCTTCTCTGCCTAGACAGAGGCAAGACTGGAACAGTGTTTCCAAGAAGTACTCCAGGTTTCCAAGAAATATTATTAATATTTCTCAAAGCATAAGTTTTGAGGTGTGGTTGCACAATATTTGTGCAATGTTGTGTTAAGAGAAGTGCTTATCACAGACTTGAGACCTCAATTTGGAAAAATAATGATATTGCATGTTTGATTAATTCTCTTCTCTGATAGTAAACAGTGGCAGTGCAGTGGGAGAAGTGTGGGCTTCCTCAATCTGCCAAAAGAAGGTCTTTCAATCTTGCCAAAACCCCCTGCTATTATTTGCACCCAGACCTCAGTCTCGCAAACTGTTCTGTGCGGGTGGACCTCAGCGCTCCACCGGTGACTTTGTTGACTACAGCAAAATGGAGAATTCAACAGCAGGGACACAATAAATCCCTGATTGCTTGGAAATTGGTCATCAGATCCCTCTGAAGAAAAAGCTCAGACCACTTGTATGCTACAGGGACTGGACTTGATGCCCTTTTAAAAAAGGCATCTCTGCAGTATCTGGAATATTCATTTTATACATATTTACTTTGTAACCTGAAATTCAAGGAAGAATGCA
Source organism: Chloroceryle amazona (assembly GCA_027560015.1). NCBI lineage: Eukaryota > Metazoa > Chordata > Aves > Coraciiformes > Cerylidae > Chloroceryle > Chloroceryle amazona. Next base: position 38,647 of record JANHFX010027196.1, read on the forward strand.
GTAGAAGGATGAATTTCTTAGCAGATTCTGCCATGTCAGAATCACACAATATGTGTGGCTGGCTTGATAGGCAACGGTTAAACTGGCAAGATGAGCCACTGGCAATACGGGGTATGTCTTTGGTGCAGTTACAATTTCTATGAACAGAATAAATTTTGTGGCTGAGCAGCCTGCACTGTGGTTCGGGAGCCCTGTATGCTACTTAGCACTGTGTGGACACAGAGAGGTGAATTGAGAGCTGTCCTAAGGTTGGCTTTTGGTTTGTTAAAACTAACATGTCTGAGAAAGAGGGAAACAGAGTCTGACTGTCATCTGGTGTTCGAATAGCTGTTGGCAGTTGGGAAAGCACTGACATTCCCAGGCTTTGGAAAGCCTGGTGGGCTCAGGGGTGGTGAGAGGCCTCTGAGGGTGCTGAGCTCTGGTACTCACTTTCCATGGGATGGCATTTGGGTTGCACAAGAAACAGGGGGTTGGAGGCACAGCCACTTCTGTCTCTCAACATGTTTCTCTTCTGTCTCCCGCAACAGCAAATCGGACGTGGAACCCAAGGCTGTCATCACACTCTGTTATCCAAATCCTGTTTCTGTTAAAGCTGTGTAGAGCATCCTGAAGAAAGATCACATAAAAAACCCCAAACAACCCTACTTGCTCTGTCCCAGGCTTCAGAGTGATTTTTTTTTTCCTTTTTAATATGTTTTTGGTGCTTGAATTTTTAAAAAAATCCATATTACCGAATGTAACAAATTCCCAGCTCTTCTTAGTAGACACTGTAAATAGTGAGTGTAAGGTGATGCCAGGTTTGCTCCAAAATACATACCTTTAAATGCTAAGATTGATAAAAGATGAGAAAAGTATTCCCAGAACTGAGGAATAGAACAGGTGGAATATTGTGCCTGCAAACATTGTTCTATTTGCCAACCTGTTATTACAAGACAGTGTGGAAAAATATAATTGCTACAAATATATTACAAACAACTGTGAAAGCAACCTGGTTTTATTTCCTGAAGCCACACCTGGAAAAATATCAGAGTTCTAAAATTAATTCTTTCCAGACTTTTAAAAATGTTTTTGATATATTTCCCATTTGTATTAATCAGATGCAATTATTTATAACTAAGTCTTCAAGTTTTGTTAATATAAGCTTATCAGTTCCTGTGCTGTAAATGTTTTGGGTTTTTTTTATTTCTATATATGCTTTCTCTCTTACTTTAATGCAAAAGGTCTCTGTCTTTTGTCTAATGGCTATAATGAAAGCTTTTACTGCTAAATTAAAATAAAATGAGTTAATGGGTACCCAGTGCCTTGTTCTAGTTAAAATGTGCATCAGTTTGCAATGACCACTGCTTTGGAATTGTAGTGTGTGTTTTATCTTAGGCCAAATGTAGTGAAAGTGTGAAATTTAGCCTTAAAAAGTGCCTAATCTGCTCTTTTGTGAACTATTTATATTTTATTTTGCTTACTAATAGCCTTGCCACCCTTTAAGATGATAGATGGTAAGATATAAGACTGGTAGATGATTGTTTCAGATTAATTTATTTTTTTTTACAACGTTATTGAAAATGGTCTAGACATTCAGAGAGTAAATGAAAAAAGGATAATTTAATTTTTTTAAAATTTGCTCCTTTATAATGTGAAACAGCAGTAGATTTTTTCCAAAGGAATACACCTATGCCAATTGACTTTTACTGTTCATATGAATATCCCCTGAGGTATAAAGAAAAGAAAATACTTATATGGAAGAGGGCAGATTTAACTCTAAATAGGTAATTTTAAAATTAAAGATAACTCTGATTTCCAGACTTTTGACTTTTTATAACATTTTGTGTGAAACTGAAGTCTGTATGGGTCTTTGTATGATACATGTAAGCAACCACAGGGACGAATTCACTTTTCTAGCTTGGTATCACTTTCAGCAGGAACAGGTCTGAGCCCATTTACTCTCAACCAGTTTTAAAAAGACAGTGAAATATATTGCCACTAATACTCCATCAGCATGATTTGCAAGTAAAATATTACACTTTAAGGAATTCTTTTTTTTTTTTGTAGGAAATATGTATGTGTGGCTTCTTGAGTATGTGCTGAAGCCTCCAGCATGTAAAACAACTATCTGCAAATGCTGGCTGTTCTTTTCAAGGTTTGGAGGTTTGGTGAAGAAGGGTTGATGATATTTGTGTACTTCACAGAAACCTCATTTCTAGGCAGAGGAGGCAGGAGGCACCGTGCACCTCTGTGCTAAGCTCAGGATGCTCCCTGATGTAGTCCTGTAATTCCACACAGCAGTGTGTTCCCCCTGCTTTTAGTGTGTTGGGTCTCCTGAGCAAGGTCTTGAGAATCAAAAGAGCAGCTGCAGGAGAAAGCAATGAAAGTGCAAAGGCTCTGGACCTGGCCTTACCAATTGTACCTGCAAACCTGTAGTTAACCAAATCAAGTGCTCCTTCCAGCCAGTTTAGGAGGCCTTGGCTTCAGAAGACCTTGAACTTCCCCAAGTCTTGCCAGATCTTCCAGCTGTCACTGCAGTGTTCACCTTGCTCAGCTGAGCTGTCTAATTTCACACAACCCTATATTCTCCTTTGGTCTCCAGTGGAATCAAGAACATTTGCCAAAAGCTGAAGCTTTTATTTATAAATGTACAGATGAGCTCAAATAAATGTTTGCAATGATTCATTTAAATTAGGGCACTTATCCATAGACACTGGAGTTTATGGAACAATACAGAGACTTTTTGATGGGAAAAATATTAAGCTGATTGTTTATACTTGGATTTATGGAAATACACGAGCGTGTATGTACATTTGTTATCTGTGGTCATTTTTCCCGTAAAAAGGGTGTTGGCAGGTATGCTGTATACTCTCTAAAGAGCCTCTGTGCAAAGGCAGTTAAAAAGATCTTGTTTGCCTGGGCCTTGAGAAAAAATATTTATATTAGCTAACAAATGGTTCTCTGCTAACAACCACATCTAGCTGAATTATTTATTTAAATCTAGGAAATTAGGCATATTTCTTTGACTAAATTATATATGAACTATCTTATTCATTAGTCTACCAATTATGTGCTGGCTGACACATTATCTAACAAAGTTTTAGATGATTGCTGTCCATCAGTGGATCAATACATTATTTACAATATGGGAGGTTTGTTTTTTTGTTTTGTTTTGGGTTTTTTTTTGCATTATTTGGCCGTAAATTTTAACAAATATGTTGCTTAGTGAAGTCACAGGACAATTTACGCTAAATAGTGTTTGACTGATTGGGTTATGGTGTCAACACTGCCTTGCACAGCAACACTGAAAAATATGATTGCTTAAATGCTTGATGTGCTTTTTTTTTTTGCTATCCCTTTCTTCCTCTGTTCATAAGACACACTTCAATTTATGTTTACGCTGCTGCGCGTTACCACATGAAATGAGAAGAATATGGCACCTCTTGAGGAAAACAGACAAGTCAGTGGAGCTCCAAGATGTTATGCACACCCTTCTGTGTTGCAGGACACACGCCCTTTGCTTTTTTTTTCACCGGAAGAAAATCAACTGCTGCTTGAAACCTAACTGAGAATACTCTACCCTCAAACAAGTTACATATGTCAGAGACCTTGGGATGGCCTTTTGGCTTACTGTGGAGATTGGCCTTTCACTCGTGTGACAGTTCAGAGGGGCAAAGTGATAGCGTCAGAAGAAGTTTACTGTTTTTTCACTTTTTAAGTGTTTTATAAAGTGTAATAACATATTTTCCATTTTTCTTTTCTTTATACCTAGGAGGCAAGTGCGAGACTTGAGCCCTTGCCTGAAGGTCTGCTGGCATTCGGCTCTGCTCCTGCCGATTAGCAGCTCCCCTCGTGGTGCCCTGTGCTCAAAGGAGACTGTCACTCGAGGCGGCTGTCCATCAGGTTTGGATAACCTCCCTCTTCTCCACAGTGCCTGTGTGGCATCGAGGCAGCGAGGCCCAGGGGCTGCCCTGGGTCCAGCCTGGGCTGCGGGATAATGGAGACAGGGGTTGTCTCTTCCAGGGGCAGGGGCACTGCAGGGTGGTGAAATCACTGGGTCCGTTCTCAGGAAGGGAACTTGCCTGCCTAGAGGTATTAAAGGAAGCAATACCAGTGTGCTCAGAAGCTGTTGAAGCATATTGCCGCCCAGGAAATGCTGCGCTACTCAGTCTCTCCTCATCTTTCATGGCCTCACCGGGTGGACTTCTAGATGGGTGGGGTGGGGCGGTGGTGGTGAGGGGTTGACAGTCCATGAAAATGCATCCTTCTGATAAAGGGCTGGGCTGTCATTTCTCCTTGGTAGTGGGACAGCAGAGTCAGGATAAAATGCTCCTGTGAGATTACCCTTTGCAGATGCTGCTGTCTGCTTGGGAGACGAGGGCTGCAAGAAGCATAGGTATGGTGGCCTCCCTGGGTTTGGGGTCCTCAGCGCTGTTCTGTGCTGCATGGGAAGGAAGGCAAGGGGTTAATTCCCCCCAGGACCTGGCCAGGAAGGGCACTGGAGACCCAGAAGAGATTGTTGCCTCTCATGGAGAGATAGACAGCATCGAGGCAGCTGGGGTCAGAGGAAAGGAGGGAAATGTATGTGAGAAATTGGAGAGGATTCTGAGGTAAGCACAGATGCTGTTAATAGCTTGTATATTTTGAACCCTTTTTAGTTAACCATAAAATTACTTGGTGCATTCTTCAGTGTCAACTGGGCAAATTCCTGTTCTGAGACTGTCTTCTGTAGACTGCATCTATTTTATGCACAGGGGGGAGAACCAGAAGAGTTCTGGTTTATGCCTATGAAGAAAACCTCTAGTGGTAAGGTCCAGATGTGGATAAATCCTCATCACCTCCTGTTGGTACAGTATGGGTCACAGGGCATTCCTGCCTCACCATGGGGTGGGAAAATCCCATTCCCTCACAGGTGCTTAACTGAACTAAAGAATACTCTGGTTCTCTTGTAAATGGTGGTGGTCCTGCTCCAAGAGGTGCTGTGCAAATTGCTGCAATATACTAAGAATCACTGGATCATGAGGCAGTTACCATAAAAAAAAGGTAAATTTCCTAGAAACATAGAATTGCAGAATAACTGAGTCTGGAAGGCATCTCTGCAGATGGTCTAGTCCAGACACCCTGTTCAAAGCAGGGTCAGTGAGAGCAGGTTTTTCAGGACCTTATTCAGTCAAGTTTTGAGACTCCACAACCTCCCTGGGCTACCTCTTCCAGTGTCCAACCACCTTCACAAACAAAATGTATTTTCTTACATTTAAATGGAGTTTGCTATATTGTGATTTGTGCCTACTGCTTCTTGTCCTGTCTCTTGACACCTCTGAGAGGAGCCTGGCTCCATCATCTTTACCTCTCCCTCAGATATTCATGCACATAGATAAGATCATCCCCCAAGCTTTTTCTTCTGCAGGCTGAAGAGTCCCAGTTCTCTCAGTCTCTCCTCATATGTCCAGACCCTTAAGCTATTTTAATAGATTTTTCCCCAAAGGTAGTTAGACAAGAATGTAACTTGGCCTTCATTTAAGATTCAGCTATACCCAGTCTTGCTCTGAGCAATAAGAGGTAAAAAACTTAAAATCAGTGTTGAGTTCTGTGAGGCTCGCTTAGAAGAAGACTGTTGAGAGAAACTGCCCTCAAGATTTGGAAGTTACACAGCTGAGGCTCTTCAGGAGCTGTCTGCACCAATTAGTTTGTTTTAAGGAGGAGTGTGATATATTTATGAACAGGTATTTCTTAACTTCTGGCTCACCAGACCTGGGAAGACTACTGTAATTCTGCTTTGTAATCTCTGTCCTGGTGATCAACCCTGCAAACTTCAGTTTCCTGCCAGTCCCTGCGTACCCGTTACCTTTTAGTAGCAATTTTCAGTAAATTCAGACATGGCTGGCCACCTGCTTATGGATTTCTCTTTGGAAGCTGCATCAGGAGACTGGCGGTTTTACCATTGCAAAATTCATGGTGTTTCTGATTTGCTAGTGATGATAATAGGAAACTGGATTTGGTAACTCAGGAGGTCCCTTCCAGTGCTACATTCCAGATAAAATCTGCTAGAAAAATTTTGAACAGAAATCTGTTCCAAGCATGTCATGGTATTCCCATAATTGTTCATCTGCTCATACTGGGATTACAACTTATTTTTGAGTAGCTGTTGTGAAAGGCTGCCAGTCATTTCAGGACAGTTTATGGCAGTTGCTCAAATGGTTTACAATTACCTCTAGGTATGTCTATAAATTTGAAAACAATAAGAGGTCTATGCTCAAATATAACATCTTTTCAGCTCACTGTATGTAGGACCTCTGACTGGGTCATCAATATGCACAGAAAGGGGAATGTGTCTTCCAACTACTGTGGTTTCACAGAAATGTCTCAGTTACCAAATAAATTTGTATTTTTTTTTTTTTTAAGAAGTGAGCTATTAGAATTCCCTAATTAACTTTTGGTCTTTTTCATTTAGCCTCATTATTTTCTTAGTTAAAAATATTGATTCTAGTTTTGCAAAGAAGGCCAAATGGTGGTGGCTATTTTTATCCTTTGCTCAAGTAGAGCTGGACAGGAATGAATCACAAATCACCTAGTTGCTATATTAACACATGTTGGGGATGTAAATCTTTGAATCCTTTTTGTGGATTCATTTAGAAAGATCACTAAAGACAGTCCATTCCCTAACAAGCTCCAAGGCTGCACAGATGCTTGCACTGAAGTCTGTCATGGCTTGACACCCTGTTTCTCCATCAGTACCAAGGGGTAAAATGAAGAACCACCATCTGAACGACTGAGCCACTGGCCCAAGAGTCCTGTTTAAGCCCAAGCCTTGGTGTTTGCATGAGCTACATTGTATGTGGGTATGGTGTGCCTGGCCTTGTTGACTACACTTTCTTCTTTGCCCTTGGACATGCCCTTGCAACAGGGGATGTGTCTGGTGGAAACTGGGGACTGAACCAGGGACTGCCCTCGGACCTGCTCTGTTTTTCCTGTTTTGGCACTGGGGAACTACACCCTTGATGAAGGGGCTGTTGTCTTGCCCTGTTACCAGTGGTTCCTGTCTTGCGTCCCCTTGGGAATGTCTGCCATTGTTGCTCCCTGACCTCAAGCACATGGCAATCTTGTCACACACACATCAGCTCTTCTACTTTGATCATAATTTGTCTGTTTAGTTTCTCCTTCTATGGCAGCATAGCTGTCTTTGTTTTCTGTTCTCTCTCTGCCTTTTCTGGGTTGGCCACATTATCTTCTTAAAGAATATCATGTCCACCTGTCTCTCTATGTCGCAGATTTACACAGCAGTAAGATGATGTTTTTAGCTTTGCTCTCCACCCTTCCTAATAATTATCAGCCAATTCTCCTCTTGAGCACTAACTCAATATTTGCCAAGAACTGTCCGAAATGACCCCAGCATCCTTCTCCAAGTGGTAATAGCTAGTTTAGAGTCCCTCTTTGCTTTTATGCACAGATACTTCCCCGCCATGTGCATTACTCTGCATTAATTGGCACTGAATGTAATTTGCCATTTTGTTGCCAAGTCACCCAGTATCATGAGATCATTCTGTACATTGTGTTAGTTTTTTCACTCTCTTGAAAACAATTGTTTCATTTGGAAATGTAATTCTTTCACTCTTCATATCATTTCCATGTGTGAGCACCCAAGAGAAGAGCTTCCAGCACAGATACTCAAAGGATCTAGGTGTAATTTCTCTCCGGTGAAAGCTGACTTTCTAGTCCATCTTTTCCTAACTTCTAACTGATTGTGAACCTGAGAGAAACCTTGCCTCTCATAACATGACATTTTAATATACTTAGGAAAAGAGATGCTGTTAGGAGCCTTTTGGTAAGCTGAGAATATTATGTCACTGGGAGCACCTTGGAAACACACACTTCTTTCAAGATTTCTTAGATTTGTGGGGCATGAGGTTTTTTCTACCTCACTGACTCTTTCTGGATATCCTAATTGCCCATGTGATCACTAAAGCTAGTCTTTATTACTCTTTTTACCTCCTTAATCCCCAGAGAGGTGCAAGTAAAACGGAATGTCTAGCTCTTAGGTGCTGCTACCAGTGCAAGCTGGTTTTTTTCCCCTGCATTTATCCATGCCTATAAATCCTTTGTTATCAAGCCATCTGAATGTACAATCTCAGCAGTACCCTTGCCTCACAGTGCAGAGCTATGAAATGGGGCTTGGATCATCTCCACTTGCAGTGCAGCGATGTAGCTCAGTACTCTGGAGAAATGCTACTCTCTTCAACTTCTGGGAGCTGTCCCTTGTTGTGTTGTGTTTGACCAGCTTTGAATGGTGGTCAAACACCAAGTAATTACATACTTGAATAGCCAAATCCTTTCCTTCCTAAGCCTTTCTTACTCCTGTAGAAATAAATAAGAAACATGTTAACCCACTGCTGTGAGTATCAGCTACCAATGTATGAGATGCTCAAACTGGTGCATGGGGCTCTTGAGGACCCTCTGGAAATAAACTGCCTCAACAACAAAAAAATAACGAGAGCTCAGGTTTACCTCTTGTTCTGTGAAATTCACTGCTTTTCCCTTCATGATGCAACTGCTTAGTGTGCTGACTGCCTGATAATTGAGTTATTTAATTGAAGAAATGACTTCTTAATAGCTCCTCTTTAATTATTTAGCAGTTCAACAGAGGTAGCTTGTCTGGTCATGAAGCTAGTGACAGTGGTACTTAATGTCAGCTAAATTCTGGCATTATCCCTGCCTGAGGCTCATAATTCATAGATCACCATCCACTTGAGTTTGTTTATCCATCTGCTGTTGTTTGCTCTCATTCAAAAGTTTCAAATTAAAAAACAGCTTTAACCACTTGAATACTGATGTTGTTGGAAATATTTTTTTTTCTAGATTAGTCTGACCTAACTCAAGCACTACATAGATAAGCAGCTTTTGGCTAAACTGCATTTGGTTTTCAGTCTAAGTGCACACTAGCACTGGGGTTTGAGTTGCCATAACATTTTTATAATAGCTCATTAGTGAGTAAGCACAGGGTTAGTTTAGCTTTAAATGTTACCCTTGTGCTTATATATTAATTTTCAAATTATAATCTGAATATCATCAGTGTCCCTATTAGACTAACTAAACAACTTCCAGCAGCCACTGAAATCTGCCAACCAAACTTACACTGGAGAAATAATAGAACTTTGTTTTGTAATTTATAATTTCTCTCTGTTTTTTCTTTGAACTTCATGGTAGATCTTCCTTAATTTAGATGTATTCTGAGTGTCTTGAAGCAATTAACTTTTATGTTAAGTTTCATTTGTTAATAAAAAGCAAGTTCAGGCTAGACAGCACTAAGGGCTAAAGAAAGAAGATATATCTGGGTTTTCCAATGATTCATAAATGTAATTAGTCTTTTGCTGCTCAAAAATGTTAGAATATAAGAAAAATGCAGAGGTTGTCCAACTGGGTGAAAAAAAAAGGGGGGAAAATATGTTTATTGGCAAAAGGGAAATGAGAGAACAAGGGTGAAATGTAGCAGGAAAAAAAAAAAACAACAACAACAAAAACCCAAACCCCAAACAAACAAATGGTGGCTTAAATGGCTTAATATTTTAAGATAAATTCACAAATAAACGGTCCAGATGGGAGCCTGTGATTAGAATGCAGCTCTGTATTACTGAACTAGTAAAGAGTGACTCATTCTACCCATTATAAAACTCCCATCTCCCACAAATGAATAATTTTTTGTTATAAAAGCTCTCACTAGGCTGATGCTTGGCAGAGTTCTCAGCCCAGGAGAAGAGTGTTTAGTATTTAATTCCTTTATCAAAAGCAAAGTTTGGCGGGAACAATTGCAGCTGTGTGATGGTTCCAGTCAGTGCTTGAGTTTCTGGGTGATAACTCTGGTGGGAGCTTCTGCCTGTGCAATACCAGCTGTGCAGTGAGGAGCTATGTAATGGACCCTGCCCTGCCAGGCTCTGCAGCAGTAGTTCAGTGTCTGCAATGAAGTCACGTATACCTTGGATTTACCAAAGGGAAGTCGTGTTTGACCAATCCAATAGCCTTCTCTGATATTGTAAGTGGATGGATAGATGCAGGGAGACCAGTAGATGTGGTCTTTCTTGACCTTAGCAAGGCTTTTGACAAAGTCTCCCATAACATCCTTGTGGAGAAACTCAGGAAGTGTGGGGTAGAAGACCAGAGAGCAAAATGGATTAGTAACTGGTTGGACATTAGAGTCCAGAGAGTGGTGGTCAATGGTGCCAAGTCCAGCTGGAGAGCTGTAACCAGTGGAGTTCCCCGGGGATCAGTGCTGGGACCAGTCCTGTTCAATATCTTTATCAATGACAGGACAGAATGACAAGTTTGCTGATGACACAAAACTGGGAGGATTGGCAGATATACCTGAAGGTTGTGCGGCCATCCAGCGAGACTTGGACAGGCTGGAGAGCTGGGCAGAGCAGAACCTAATGAGGTTTAACAAGGATAAGTGCAGAGTCCTGCATCTGGGGAAGAATGATAAAGTACACCAGTACAGACTGGGAGGTGATCTGCTGGAGAGCAGCCCCGTGGAGAAGGACTTGGGAGTCCTGGTAGACAACAAGTTCTCCAGGGAACAGCAATGGGCCCTTGTGGCCAGGAAGGCCAATGGCATCGTGGGGTGCATTAAGAAGAGCGTGTCCAGCAGATCGAGGGAGGTTCTGCTCCCCCTCTACTCTGCACTGGTGAGACTGTATTGTATCCAGTTCTGGGCTCCCAGACCCAGATATCCCGCCTTTCCACTAAGACCGTCATTCAGAGAATAACAACTGAATTGAACTTCACAGGTTTGCTTCAGCACTCCTCATCAAAAGCTCTCCTGCAATCCTCGCTGTGCAAGATGCTGCCATAGAATTTATCCTTCTGCTCTGCATGTTAAAAAACCCATTGTTTGAGCTCATGCTCCCCATTCCCTGTCTTAGTAGAATGGTATTGACGTCGCTGTGCAAGAACTGCATCTACTCAAGTCAGATCAGAAATCAACTTAATACTGCTTGATTTGCAATAAGCAGCCTTAGAAAGTAAAGCTTCTGTTCCTTTCCATCCACTGTCCCTATTCTGTCTCACTCAAATGGTGTGTAGCAGTTTCCTTGACTTGCTTGCAAACAGTCGAGATCAAACATGACATCAGCATCAAGGGGAAGCAGAACTGGGCATCAGACAGAGCAAGTTTTATGCAATGAGTAGCTGCTGTACAATAGCTACTTTGTCATTATATTCTACAGAAGGTTTTCATGTGCCTCAAGATGTACCGGGATTAACAGAATTTTGCCTTCAGAAGAATAACTGGACTGTGCCTTCTGTTTGTACTTTTTCAGATTCTGTATAAACATTCATTGATCTTAGGCAGGCATTTTTATTGCTAAAAATGGAATGATTTGCAGCTAGGAAAGTCATATTAGAAACTTTGTTTTCTTTTTTTCTCTTTAGAATAGGTTTGAAATGCATCCAAGAATGGAAATATGCTATATTGAAGCTAGACAATGTTGAAATGATCCTTTTTCATTCTTGGACTAATTTGTGCTGCAGTGGTGTACCAGTACCTCTGCTTATTGGTTGCCTACGATACTCAAGAGATTTGCAGCTCTGGCACCTGAGTTCTGGTAAAGTGATCCTTGTTAACATGCATTGCCTTTTACCACAGGGAATATCTTCATTTTTGTGAGTTAAACTGTATATTAATGTCAAATTCCTTCATCAGTTCCATTTTAAAAACTCCAGTGAATTTCAGAAGAGGTTTGTGTTCTGGCTGACAGTCTATGCAATTAAAAGCAGTCAAAGATAATTCATGTGAGATTAATTACTGTAAAGACAGAAAGTTGCATGGGGGTTCGCACTAACAAAAGAGTTTTGCACTGAAAAGAGATTTTATCTGATTCTTCTATTGCCACAACTTTACAAAGGGTTTATTTTCATGAAACTCTAAAAGACATAGCGTGATAGCTACTTTCATGAGTTTTCTGCTCTCAGTTACATGACTTTGAAAGAAAAGACTCCCAGGTGTCTATAACCACAACATGTTCTTCTTGCCTTCTGCTTTCAACCAGGTAACTCACTTGACAAGCAGCTTGCACACTACACATGAACAAGCAACCTAAATAACCCTTTTGATATATTAACTGACCTTGTATCTCCAGGTCTTGCATCTCTGTGCAGACCTGGAGTTATGCCTGAGCTGTGCTCATAGGCTTCACTGTCTTCAGGACCTACAAGCCTGGCCTTGAAGGTGGATTTAGGGAGATAGAAACAGACCTTGGGTGATCTGCATCATAGCAAATGTACAAAGGAATCTCAGTCTGAAATTTAGATTCTCAAAGCTCTTATTAACTGCCACCTGCCCAAGTTGTTCCCAGAGGTCATTGCTCTGTATGAAAGTTATATTCCCAGGCATGACTTTGGCTTCTCCTCTGGTTTCACTGAGAAGACTGTTGGTCTTGGCTTTTATTGGACAGATACCAGTGACTTCTGACTTTTGTCAGGTTTCAGACTCATCTCCTGGTGCCCATCACACAGTACATTGAAACACTTTGTTTTGCTTCTTAGAAAGCACTTCTGCATCTGTAGGAGCGACTTCTCTGCTCAGCAGCCCATGGGATGCTTGGAGAAATGCATGGATGCTGTGTTGAGATATATTAGGCATGAAACACAATTCAAGACTGCAACAGGCATACTCTTTGGAGGGGTGAGATCTAAATTTCACTGTTATCTCATTTTTTCCCTAGACATCTGGGATCAAAATCAGGTTGCACTCATACGACAACTACCTTGGGAAACTCCAGAAAATTAGAGTTTTTATTTAAAATCAAACCTAAACTGACCCTTGAGTTCATGTCCTGCTCATAGCACTATTAAGCATTTTGTTCAGTGGCTGTTTAATGCAAATTGTAAAAATTTCCTGGGAACAAAAACTGAAACACCAGAATGTTAGTTTGTCCTATGCATATTCCTGGTCTTGTGAACACTGCATCTTTTGCTGTTGTGGAGTAGCTTAAAGAACAACAGTGAATTAGAGCAGCGTGTGATGGCTGGGTTCTGAGAAGCTGGCTGGCCCTTCCTGATAGGACAGAAATGGGAGCGTGTCTTGTCACTGATACAAGAGTCCCAGCTGTTGCACGCCATCCAGTTAAGAGACATCCAGCTTGGGAAGAGCTGTCCCAAAGAAGGAGGTGGGCAAGGGAGTCCCTTCAGTGGTAAGCTATTGTAGCTCACCAAATTGCTTACAAGCACAAATGCAGCAACGCATTATGTCATCAGTGTGTGATTTTATTCCCAACAGCTACAGAATGTGTCAAATTAACTCTACATCTAATGCAAAGTAAGATTTGGTCAGATTATGTGTGCTGCCATAGACCAACCCAGGTTCTGGTGCTGCTTCTTAATGATGTTAGGTCAAGACCACTTTTTCTGTAATTTCCTTTTCTCCATTTTCCTCCCTCATCAGAGACTGTATGAGCCTGTGGGTGCTATGCAAAATGAATTTCTTCTGCACAGTTATGGCTTTATCCTGACGACTGCAAACAACCCTGTCTTCGCATTCATTCCTGCTCCCTGTGCCTTCTGAACTATCTCCATCAAGTTGATGTCACCGAGGCTCAGAACAAGGAGGGGGTTCTCTGTTATCATGTCAACTTTTAAATAATTTCTCATTTGCTAGATTATTTGTTAGTTCTTGGATCTCCAATACCACACATCTCCCACTGATTCTGGTCAGCTGACTTGTAACTTCAGATGTGCTGTAAAACTCTAGTAGTGCTTATTCTGTCTCCACAGGAACGTTGCATGAAAGTTATCTTTGTCCCACATCTTTGAAAATAATTTTTGTATGGTTCCTTTCTGCATGGCAGATCTAATGCGGGACAATGAAAGATTTATTTATTCATTTAGCCTACTTCCTAAATTCTGTTTAACTGTCCGAAAATCATTTTAGGCACCGCTGTAAATCTCACCAGGTGCCAAGCTACTTTTTTTCAGATGTCTAAACACCTTCTAAAATCTGACAGCACATGAATTGTTTGTCCTTTCTGCTAAAGTAGTCACAAGGTTATAGCTATTGCCAGATTTATTTGATTACTTTGTAGCCCTCATTTTATTTTCAGGAATCATATACCTATAAATCAAGAAGACAAATTAGTGCAAATTTGTAATTATCCTGCTTCCGCTACCCTATTTGTCCATAAAGACATGCACAAAATAATAGCTCACTATTTATATTTAATTCCTGTCTTCACAGCTGTAATGGATGGTGCTTGGTTGCCCCAAATCAATAATATCTCTTCAGAAGTCTCATATCGCCAAATCACTGCATGGAATAACAATCAGAATAATTTCATTTAAATGGATACAATTAGCACTGGAGATGAAGCTATTAAATAAAGTCTATTGATTGTTTATCAGGCACTGAGGTGAGATAATTTAAACATGCTGACTGCTAAAAGTGATAGATAAATTGCCAGCATATTACTGTGCAGCTACTACATTTAATCTTAATTAATAATTTAACTTACTATTAAATTTCAGTGACAAAGGTAATAAGAAAGACTTATCTGAGATTCTTACCTTAAACTAACTCAAGGACCCTACAGATGTTTGACTGATACACGAAAGCTATGAATTGGTCTATTTAGAGGTTGCAGACTGTGTATGGAAAGCCCATGTGTTTAACACATGAAGAACTTTCTCAGTAAATGTCTTCATATGCAGTAATGTTTCAAATGCATGTTTTACATATCAAAACATATATACTGTTTCCCTTGTCAAAGACTTACCTTAGAGGAGCTTTGATATTTCACATAAGCACGTGTTTAAAGTTCAGGGTTCTTTTAATCTAAAACTAATGAAAATTGATAAAAATAATTTCATCTGTTCTAAAGCACCTCCAAAAACACTTTTATGTCTACTAAATTCCCAACAGATGAAGACAGAGCTAAGCTTAATATAAAAAGCATTTCCTGAACCTTTGCAGAACCTTCAATGGTTTAGTCTTGTAAATCTGTATTCTTTAGAATATCACTGCTTCTTTGAGGTGTTTGTGAGACCAGACTTGACTACCACACTTTTTGTCCCAAAGTTGACCATGCATAAGGACTTTTGCTTGCAAAGCAATGCAGTTTTCCTTGTCATTATCAGAAGGCACAGATCGGGATGGCTCTGGGTCTCATTCAGTTTCTGTTTGAGTTATTAGTAAAATTCTCTCTAACTCAGCAGAGGAACAAATCCCAGGAGAAACTGCAGCAGCTTCTCCGTGGGTTGTGGAGGTGGACCTGGGTCAGGCAGTGGGACTGGGGAAGAGTGCTTCCATCTCTTACCAGCATTCCTCCGTGACAGGCACTTCTTACAGGGATGCCGAGAATTTTGAAGTCATCAAATAAATTATTTATGGGAAATCATTTTCTGTGTCTACTCATTCCCTAAAACACTCAAATGCGTGTCTCTAATGGGCTTATAAAGCTGTGATGAGGACAGCTGCTGGAAAAAGTCAGCAGTGAGTGACTAAAAGGGCAGATGATTTGAGCTGACTGAAGACTGAGCTGCAAGGTCCTTTTGAGGAACAGTTCTGCAGAATAACCTTTTTCATCGCACTTAATATTGGGAATAAAAATTCCCATAAACTGAAAAAAACCCCCAACCCTCTGTTTTTTTGTTGTTTCTGTTCCCTTCAGTCCCCACCTCTTGTTTGTCATAAAAGAAGGGAGTGGGAAATAAAATGAAAGATAAGTAATCTTTGCCTTTTGTGTTTACAAATATCTGGAAATGTCTGTGCTGTCTCTTCTTTTCAGCATCATATTCCTCTGACAACTTGAATTTAAGTGGGAAGAAACAGCTGAAATAAGCTGAGAAGATTATTTACATCCAAGCAAGGGCAAGATCCTTTCTATGTGCTGCTTCCTGCGGTTCTGTTTTCTAATTAAAGAAAAAGCTAACACGAGTGGAGCCGCATGCTCACGGTGCATAATTTTTGGAAAGGCAGCAGCAATTTAAAAGTAAATTTCACACTAGCTCTGAGACTCATGTCAGATGCTGCCTGCTCGCTCTAGTTCATGAAGGCCATTTATATTCTAAATTTAAAAATAACTTGGTGCTAGCACATTCCATTAATAAATTAGGACTAGAATTTTATGTTTTCAAAGGCTATGGTGAGGTATAAATAGACTTGCTAAAAACAGATGAAACTCTGTTTGAGTGCTTCTCTTTTGCTTTTATTTCAAGCTCTTGTTCCACTATGCGCTTCCTATTTCCAGCTGAGGTCCATCTCTGAAATCTCTTCTGCATGGTGAGGGCAATTTTGAAGACATTGTCAACGGGGAGAAGATATGTGGTGAACAGGACCACCAATAAATCCAGTCTCCATCTGACTCAGTGATGGAAAGGTGCTGGTGAAGTCTCAAGATGAATGGTAATTAACTGTCTTGTGCAGTCATGGTGTCTGAATGCCCAACTGGAGCAGCTTTACTTGCTGGAGTCTCAAAGGGCATGCTTCTTCTTGCAGTGTTCCTAACAGCTTCTTGCATTTTAGACATATGCCTAAACCACAGTGAACATTTCAGAGCTCTGCTTTCTATTTTTAGGTGAAGAAAGTAGATACCTGGTCTAACTTGACAGATTCCAGGGAAGCGTTTCTGGACTTAGAGGACAATTTTCAGTTTCATTCATTTTGGTCGTGAGAGCTGGACATCTGAAGCTGGGACAAAAACTCAAGTTCTGAAGACCCCAAACAAATGAGTTTACCTAAATTAACTATTCCTGTGCCAGACCAAAAAAAAAAAAAAAAGAAAGAAAAAAAGAAAAAGAGGGTTTTCTTCACAATAAAAAACTTAATTTAGAATTTTGAAACATTTCATTTGAATCTTGACCTTTTCAAAAGATTTAAATTAGTAACATCACATTTGGTTTCCTGATGGAATTAAAATATCTGAAAAAGTTTCTTCAGACCAGAAAATCTTAACAAAGTCCAATATTCTGACAAGTTCTAAATGCTGAAAACTGAACAGAAAATTTTTCCACAAGCATGCCCTTTCCAGGAAGTGTTTTCCCTGTTTGAGATGTACTCCAACTCATCCCAAAATGCTTCTGGTCAAACTTGTGGCAGTGCACACTGGTTCTATGGATGTGAATATGACTTCTGGGGGTTTGCAGATCTACCTGATCTGAGAAGTACAGGAAGTTTATGTACTCTTGAATGATTGAAACATACACCTTTTTGTCGATACTTTCATTAGACTGATGAGTTTCTCTTCTTAGAAGTTCCAGAATTTTCCTTTAGAGACCAATTTCATTTGAAAAGTTACTGATTACATCTCAAAACCCACAGAGAAGAGATTAAGGGAGCACAGAGATGTTGATAAAAGGATATCCACTGGTCAAAAGTAATAAAATGTCAATTAATATATCATATCCTTCAGTAATAATTCACTCAAGATTGTTCCCATCATTTTCAAGAAAACATGTGAAATTGGGTGCCCAGGTTTTGGTCTTTTTGACAGTCTTTCCATAATCTGAAGGAACATGACTACTTTTAGTGAACAGGATGGGACAAGGTGAAGAGAGGACCAGACAGTGAAAAGAGGGGTCTCCAGGCACATTCTCTGTTTGTTTGGTTTGTACTTCCTGGACAGCCCTGAGGTCTTGGGGGGATTTCTGGCAACGTAGCCTGTAGCAGAAGTCATGAATGTTTTACCTGTGCACATTTGTGAATGGGAAATATTTTTAGTGGGTACTTACAAAAGAAAAACAGTACCCTGTGTTGGCTGACATAAGTATGTATGTATGACATAAGTAAGACGAAATCCTCTCCTCCCTCTTCACAGGAAATCTAAATCTTTCTTCTGCACATGCTTGAAAAACAAAACCCCATACTTACTAATGTGCTTTTCATGGAGAAATACATATGAGAAGTGCCCTTAAGGATGAAAATTATTAAATTCTGCATGACAGTGTGTCAACACAGCTTGTATGATGCCTGACGGGCATTATTTTTCTGCAGTTATTTCCTATAGTCAGGTTTTAATAAATTTAGCTGGGTTAATGTTCTGACACTTTGAAACACTACGTCCTGGTAGATCCGAGTTGTTTATACTCTGTTCATGATCAGAGCTTCACATCAAAGGCCCCTTCCCTTTTAAGAAAGGGCTACAGTTGAGGTATCCAGGTTGTTTTAGGATCTATTTAGGAAAGTAGTACAATATGGCCTTTATACGAGCCATTTATAGTATGGCCAATCATTTTCCTATCAGTAAAAATGCAGCGGTCTCTGCAGAGCGAGTCCACATGAGACATTTGCATGTATTGATTTGTGTACCTAGAGCATGTACGGAGCTCTCTGCATGCACGCGTCTGTTTTGTGGGTGCAGCAATGCAGTGAGGCTGCAGTTGTGGATGAGGAGCTGGATCTTAGGTCTTATTCCCCGTTTGGGTTTAGTGGAAAGTGTCTGCTGGTTTGTTTGCACTTTTGCAGTCATATGCTTTGCTAGCACTGGATGCCTATATTCCACTAGATGTCTTGCTAAGAAATACACAGGAAGCAGCTAATCAGCCACCACAGTGGTGCCTCTGCTTAAATTTAGCTGGGAGCTCTTACGTCCTCACAAGCAGATTGTATCCCAGATACTCAGTGTCTGGTTTTTGTTACCGCAGTTTGTGCTATAAACAGCTTCCTTTACTCTGTATGATGTCAAGAACCGAGTCGAAGGGCATGAGAGGAGGGTAAAATTGCCTCTAGTGGCTTTATGTGCAATCTGTTTGTTCTAAATAATACTAGAAAGCTGACCAAGTCATAGCTGTAAGGTTTCGTTAAGCAAAGCGTTACTTTTTCTTTGTGCCATCAGAAAGGTGAGTTCAGCTCTATAACACCCTGCGTGCTTACATATTAAAGTGCCAGTTTAAGCGGCAAAGAAACAAATAGTGGAAATTTCCAATGTTATCTTTATACATAAAATATAAGTTGAATGTGGGGATGTTGTCTTCATCGGAAGTAAAAAAAGTCAGTTAAAATTCATATTTTGACCCATTTTATGTGTCTGGTAAAATGCACTTTTATGTAAGAGCACTCATTTAACGTGCTTCTGAAATCCATCTGTGGAACAGAAGAGCAGAGTTGCCTGAATTCTGATGGGGGGGGTCACATAGCATTTGCGGTGCCTACAACCTGTTGCTGCTAGCTGCAGAAAAAGAAAACTGAAGGACTGGCACTAAAAAATCCATAACAAAATAGGACCTCTGTAGATTTATGAATTTTGAAGGGTGTAGGGAAGAGGAGAGGAAGTCAAAAGGAGAACAAAATGAAGGAATATTTTTATTTTGTAGTAGGCAGTGGAAATCATTACTATTTTCTTTATCTCAAGAACTGATCAGTTACCTCTAATTGGACTATTTCTAGATGTACATGGAGAGGTTATGCAATATGTAAAAAAAAAGAAAAAAAATCAGTGAAAGTGGGACCTGCAGCTTTCTCATACACTCTTTTGTTTTGTTTTTTCTTGAGAAAAATTAACAGCAAATGTTGAAGATATCAGAATAAATCTTTCAGTTTTTCAAAGCATTTCATGTCAAAAATCATGAGACGCATTTATTTGAATGTCTTCTTTATGAGCAGAATGTATGTTGTGTGGAAATCTGTGAGTATAAACATCATGAATGACTTTCAAAACTGAATGCTCTTTAAATCCTGTCCTTTGATTATTGTATTTCTCTCTTGTTCCCAGGATCTTTTTAAAAAGAAAAGTGAAAAAAAATAATAAATTGAATGAACATAAAGACAAGTTGGAGAAAAAGAAAACTGCGGTTTTTATTCCTCCACATCATTTAGCAGATGTCATGGACCAAGCTGGGTCTTTTAGAGCCAAACCCCATGTCCTGGGTTTGGTTCAGGTTAATTATCAGAAAGAGCTGCTGGCCCAGGCAGCTGGGAAGGGCTGCAGCTGGGAGGGGCTGCAGTGAGATAAGCAACTGAGCCAGCCAACGGGATGCTGGACACCACACTGACTCATGGCCTTACATAAGGGGAGGGTGGGCTTAGGGTAGTTTATTTTTTCATCTTGCTTCAGTGTGGAGCTTCAGTGCAGCTAGAGCAGTGCAAGTGGTGCCTTGGTTGCAGGTAGAGCCTTCCTGCCTGGTTTCTGTCACTGGCTTTGTCATTTCATCAGAACTCTCATTAGTGCTGCTGTTTTCTTCTCTCTTTGTGTTGTTTTATTAACCTGTCCTTATCTTAACCCTGGGGTCTTACTTTCTCCCTCTGCCCCCCTCTTCCTCCTTATTGTCCTTCCCATCCCACAGGAGGTTGGGAGGTAGCAGTGGGTGAGCAGCTGTGTGGTGTTTAGCTGCCAGCAGAGGTTAAACCAGGACACCCCTGAATCTGCACAAAGTCACCCGGGTCAGGTACTATGCTTGTCTCAGTCCAAAGCAGGTGTATTAGTGGTTGTGTTGTAGCTAACTAACTATGATGTAAGAAACACCGTCATCCTGGCTGGATGTGGACTCAGCTGTGCAGAGTACGAGGCACCTTTCTTGGTAGGCTCCTGCCTAGGGTTGCCTGCTGCTTTTGATACCAAACACAAACATTTTGTGTCATTTTCTCATTGTGGCAGAAAACTCTTCTCTAGACTTTGAGCTGAAGAGCTGGGGTTGGAAGAATCTCATCAAATTAATAAAAACAGCAACAATATTTCACTACTAAGTTTTAATAGTAATACAATAGTGTAGCAGTGGTGGTAAGGGCAACACTGGTAATAGTTTGTAACTATGAGAAAAAGAGCCTCTTGCAGGGCCGTGGTGGTGTGGATTATTTTAAAAAGCAAATGTGGGTCACTTTTGACCTTATCAAAATCACAGGAAGTCTCTGAGAGTCATGCCCAGAAGCTGTTGCTTACAGCCCTGTGTGGGTTAGGCAGCAATGCAATTCTTTTCCTGCCCTGTTAGAAGGGGATATTTTTTTCATTATTCAGGGCTACCCTTCTACTCTCTGCTGTTACCAGTTGAACCATTTCAACCATGGAACTATTTCCTTTCTCTTTGCCAGAGTGTGAGGGTGTTTTACATCCTCTGTGCACAAGAAATGTAGTCCATGTCAAAAACCAACGTGCTTGCCTGCTATTTGTCAGTATAGTCAGTTCCCATTTCAACCCCTAGTCCAGCATTCTGCAGGACTCTCTAACTACTGGAGAGAATGGGCAAAGCATTGCTTGCTGCAAAAGTGGATGCTATCTAATGAGGGCAAGGAAATAGAACAATTTATTCCCTTTTCATTGAGAAGACACTGTTTTAATATTTCCAGAGCAGTTCAGTAGTGACCAGCCTCTCTAAAAAGAAGACATAAATAATATACTGAAAATGTTGTTAAGTGGAATACGGGACTCAATATGTACAGACATTTATTCATTGTTACTTCTGCTTAAAAAGGAGAGCAGCCGAAGACACATTAAGAAGCTACAGGCAAATCCTGCTGCTAGGGAAATATTCTCTGGTGAAGGCAATGATTCCCTCTGCAGACCTAGGACTCCAGAACAAGGCTCTGTGCAGCTTTGTCAGCTTCTCATTCTTTGTTTGACATGTGTATTTACATGTCTTGAGTGCTGGTTTACTCTGTGCCTTCAGTACAAAACTGTAACACCCTTCAACTCTCTGCTCAGAGCTTTTATCAGTTCAGTGACAACCTCGGAACCCTCTCTGTAATGTTTCTGATTCCTAAGCAGGGATATTTAGGTAGTGGGGAGCACACAGTATAATAGATTAATTTTCCACCTGGAGAAACTGGAAAACCAGC
Organism: Chloroceryle amazona; assembly: GCA_027560015.1. Taxonomy (NCBI): domain Eukaryota; kingdom Metazoa; phylum Chordata; class Aves; order Coraciiformes; family Cerylidae; genus Chloroceryle; species Chloroceryle amazona. The sequence continues at coordinate 60,368 of JANHFX010027196.1, forward strand.
ATGGATTTTTCCAGTCCAAAGTTGCATTATTTTTGGCAAACAAGCAAGTTTTCAGGTAATTTGCCCATAGAAACAAAAGACTGTATCTACTAATCTTCTTTTGTTGCTATAGTACTTTGAAGAGAAAGATGGCTCAATATTGCAACATTTTAAAAATTTATATTGTCTTTAATATTACCCCTACATTATAGGATATAAGAAGATTTATTTTTTTTTTTTAGTGCAAATAGTATGACATAGCTGGAAAAAGATGGCAAACCTTTGGTTTTTAGTCCTTGTTCAGGTCCATGAGGCACCTGAAGAATGTGGAAAGGTTTATAGAGGCAACTCACCTTATGCAGCCATTTTGGTGTTTCTTGTGTATTTCTCTTTGTGTATTCTTTAAAAGTGATTAAAATCTTAGATTAAAAAAAAGTCTTGAAATGGAACTAAAACCTTGAAAAACTTTTATTTGTGTCCCCATACCACTTTGTCTTTCTGCCTCTCTTCTCAGTCTCTGCTATCCTTGTTCACTGCAGGGTCCTCTTTGTGCACTGACCCACCTACTGTATTCACATGCAGAGCAGGAGACCATGTATCATTTATATCCAAAGAATGAGATTTCCTAAGGGTGCTCCTTATCAGAGCAAATGCCTCTGGTTGTTGAGGAAATGTAAACCTTACCATAATCTACAGCTGAAGGGCTGTATCTGACGGGTCTACTCTGCTGTGTGGAGACGCTGACTGGTATTTTGGTTCTCAGCAGAACAAGAAATTTGCAACATGTGTTGAAAATTGCCCAGGGCACAAATGAGTGCTTGGAAATAAGGCAGGACACCTAAACCTGCTCCGTCACACACACCAAATTACACTTTGAGCAAAGTAGCCTGTCTCTGTTTAAGGTGAGAGGTGGTTTGCATGGAGGGCACATGTAAAGGTTTGAAATCCCACAGCCAGTCTATTTCTAGGAATATACAGCAAAACAGATACAATTCCTAGTGATCTAAGAGTTCTGTCTGGAACAAATGCGAGGGATGGACAAGATGAGTAGATGCAGGCTGTGGAAGTGTAATGAGTGACTGCTCACTGCACCGGAATTCCTGCTGCTGCAGCACTCCCCACCTTTGGAGAAGAAGAATGATTGTTAATTGTAACAAAGGAGGTATTTAAGGGGTTTGGATCATCACCTGGCTGGAGGTGAGGCTGTTTCTGCAGGTCCCTTTTATAGTCTCTTGGATCTAAGCTCTGCACTCCTGGTGTGGGCTACAGTGGCGTTGAGCTGGTGACTCTCCAGTAAAACTTAGAGGACTATAGATCCTTCTGTTTACCAAGCATTGAATTTCACCTGAGAAAAGTAGTTTGACCATGCTAACCTGTGGTGAAATAGTACCTACTAGTGACTGGCACACGTCCAAAGGAACAATTTCCTCTGTAACTGGTTGCTATGCCCCACAATTTCCAATTTTAAAGGTTTCAGGAGGAAAAGAATGATCATTGGTTTAATCTCTAGTAAGGATGTAATCCTGAGTATTTCCTGGTGGTATGCACAACAGTCTAAGGTTAGCAGGTTAGCATTAGCATTGTGCCAAAACCGGTGATTAAAACCTTGGCCTTTAAGTAGTTAAGAACTAAACGAGAAAACAGTCTTAAGATTTAAAAAATAAAGTGTGAGATGCAGTGCCACCATTACGCCTGACATTTTGACTTTATCATGATTGTTGGTGTTTTTCTTAATGCTTCAACCGCTGAAATTGTAAATATTCATATATTTGGTAAAAAGTGTACACGTGGGTTTAATTAACAAAAACCCTGTTTCTAAATGCTGCACTTGGGGATGAAAAATGCAATGCTAAAACACCTTGGAATTTCAAAAGTAGAAGGCAATTTCATAGTTCTATACAATAAAAATATTAAATGCTTGGAGCTGTTAAGCTAAAATGAGATTAGTTTCTCTATTCTGTGAGTTCTGAGGTGGATAAAACTGGATTTGGGCTGCTATCCTAACTTCCCCACGTACAACCTTTGTGACCTTCAGTATCTTTCATCATTTCTCTGCACTTCAGAGATCAGCATGAACTGGATGATGTTTCCCTCCTTCACAGAACTGTGGAACCAAATCTTGTTCTCCCCCACCCTGCCATTTGAGAAGGCAGTTACTACAGCGTAGATGGGGGTAGAAAAATCCAGATAGATCACTCTGCTTTTAAATCTAAAGTTTTAAGATGTATCCACATATTCTGTCACATGTATAAAGAAAGAATTTTGTCACCTTCCCTTTATGAACATTCTGTTGCTACCTGATAAATTATAGCTTTCATTTGGTATTGGATTTTTATTGTAAAAATTATTAAATAATCCAACCCAAAATTCCAAGGTTAGGAAAAGCCTTATTTTTCATACGGTGTATGAAAAATCATTCCACACTGGTTTGTTCTGTAGGCTTTTGTGGTGTCTTGTAACTGATAATCAAATAGGAAATGTTTTCTTCAGTAGTTTCCCTTTGAATTTGTGTTTATGGTAATCTAGAAGCACCAAATTTAGACACCTTTTCCATACTTTAGGAATAAGGTTTATGACAAGATGTTCTGTATTTGCATGAAAGAATTCTGTAGTTTTGATAGTTGTTTGGAAGAGAAGGAACTTCGGGGATTTCATATTAAGAGGATCCTAGCAGTCAATATCTGGTTGTTCCTTCCTGTGCATGCTTTAAATATAGTTGAACAAATGTAGTTGTAATTGTATGATGCTAATTTGTAAAGTTTGAAAATTATGTGAAAATGCCAGTTAAAGCCCAGCTTTGGGTCCTTCTCCATTTCCACTAAAGAATAGTCTCTGATGGGGCCTGGAGTTTCCAATAAATTAATCACACTCTGCCTCCTTGCAGCTTCTCTTCAATTCTGCTCCATTACCATTGTTCATGCTGCTGATACCTTCCTAAATAATTAATTCCCACTCTCACTGATTGCAATGTATAGCCGTCTTGGAGCGAGGGCCGTGCGCTTCATCCTATTCGCCTTTCTTCGGGAGTGCAGCTGCCCGGTGCCAGCCAGCCCCAGGACTTAGAGGTTCATCTCCAGAGAAACTCATCTCTGGTTGACTGAAGCCAAGTTCCTTCTCTTCCACAGCTCTCTGTCAGGCCTTAGCACCCTCTTAAACATAAATGCTGAATATATATATATACACACGCACACACACACTTCTCTTTGGCCTTCCAGCAACTTTAGCATGTCAGGCTGCCCCCTTCCTGCCTTCTCCCCTGCCTTCTCGAAAGGCAGAGCAGATGGCTTTGTAGTTGTATTTCCCCGGGACCAGCTAGCATGCTGTGTGTCTCCAGAGGTTCTGGGGAGACAGTCAAATCTTCTCCCACAAGTAAAATTGAGGGGAGTCGTACTACACCCCCAAGGCAGAGACAGAGAGGAGACTGGCTGCACTTGTCACAAACGCCTTTCCTGGCACTGTTGATCAGATCAGTAAGTGGGCTATGAGCTTAATGTGAAAAACTCCATTTTTAAAACGGGGTTTTTTTTTGGAGGTTAGCAATTTCTACAACATAAATATGAAAACAAGATCTTTTCTTGCAGGACTGGCTCAGTTTGAACACTATTTAAAGATGTATAAGTGAAAAACTCCAGGATAAATGTTCATTGTTCTTAAACAATGGTTAAACAGTGCTGCTTAGCAGTCTTATTCCTTAGTACCCTTATTTCCTTAGTAGACTTATTCTTCATTTAAAACTGCAACTTTTTATTACTCATGGATGATATTTGACAGAATAAGACAATGTTTAATGAATCTGCCTAACACAGAAATGTACAAATGCAGAAAATTATGTGCTAGTAAATATTTTATTTTATTTAAACTGTTGAGCTGATCTTTTACATGAAATTTTACCAAACATGCTTCTCCTTGGGAGCTGGCCACTTCAATAGAAGTGATTGTCTGTCATGTATAAGGGGTGTTTTGTGGGAGGATATTGTTTTTTCTTTTTTTTTTTCTTTTTTTTAATGAAAGCTGGAAGACAGATTGAAATCCTGTTATTGTTGCTGCTCTTTTCAGTTCTGAAATAATAATGTATCATTAGTGAAAAGAAATCAAGGTCTGTTATTTTACATTCTCTGATGTGTAGAAAGTGCTCTACAGAAAGTGAAAATTCAGTTAAAGATGCACATGAATCTAAGCACATTTAATACCTAAATTAAGTAGTTGTATTATGCTGTTATTGTAATTCTTCTTTTCCAGTTATCCTGTACCTGATGGAGATAAGCATTTATGAAAGTCTGTAGATCTGATGTGAACGTGCTTTGCAGCTTGTAAAATCTTGTTCACATACTTGATGTGAAACATCCCTACTTGAAATATTATTACCTGTTCATGCAGATGTTGTTTTTTGTTCTCATGAAACAATCTGTGATTTCAGATGTCTGATGCTTTCTTTTAAAGTTTATATTATCATTATCAGTCTGCATCACTATATGCAAGGATATAATTCAGGTTTAGGTCAGCCTGGTGGTCCCAGAAAGCGCATGAAAATAAAGCTTGCTGCAACAGTTGTATTAATATGGAATAATAAATGAAAATTTATGTACAAGTCAATACTTGCTGATATTGTTGATCAATTTTTTAATGTTGCTGAGACTAATTCAAGCACGATTTCTTTGTATTTAATGTTTACTGCTAACTTTAGTGAAGAATATATACAGGTAATATATATATATGTGTGTAAAAGCATGTAAATTCAAACAACAGCATTTTCTGGCTATTTAAGCCGATTTTATGTACACATAACTTTATCGAACCTCAGCGGAGTTCCAAGTATTTATTCAAGTGTCCAAAATGTAACCATGCTGTGGCTACTGAGGGTGCCACAATTATGTACTTCCTGGATGAAGGTATATTCAGAATGCTAATGTTGTATTCGGCGACAATTCTGCAGTTAGTTTCCTTCAAAAATTAATAGTACAAGTGTATTTGTTTGAATTTGCCATCTCTTTTGAACCTGATAAATTCAGCGCCTGCTTCCCCAGCTTTGTAGCGGCTGCGGCAAGGAATGAGAAGTTGTTCTTATTCTCGCCCTTCACTTTGTGCAGGTGTAAATGGCTACACGGGGACAAAGACGGCGACGAAGCAGGAACTGAGCTCAAAGTAGAAACGTAACGTTTCTGGTAGGTTCAATGCAGTTGGGCTGGACTGCCACATGTCTCTCAGAGCAAGAATTTGGCAGTTGTACTTGGACTTCCATATAGTCTCCTGTCCTGCAGAAATGAGCGAATTAGACTTTGTTGCTCCCTTTGGCCAGTTAGCTGGCCCTTGGAGTGCACACGTGAGCTGTCATCTGGATGAAGTTCAGTGGTCACATCTGGAGGTTTGTCCTCAGTATGTTAAAAGAGACCTGGCTTTGTGCCTTTCCCTAGGTAATCAGGTAGGGCTTCCAGAAGGCTCTGCAGCATGTGTTTAAAAGCTTTTGGAAGTTTGTCTTTCCTGGCTTTGATCCAAGATTATCCCTTGCCTTCACTAGTCCGTTCAGGCTTAATTTTGTAATTACAGTCGAAAGTCCCAGAGGCCTTCCAAAATTGCTGTTGGACACCAAAGATCACCTGTGTGCCACGCTGTGTTAGTGGGGCCCTGGGGCGTTCCTTTGTGGGCAACCCATATGCCAGGCGTGGGTCGGCAGCAGGCTTGGCAGCAGTGCAGGGCTGCTGTCCCAGGGTGGCCATGGGGCTGGCGATTGGCATCGTCCTGCTGTGCTCACCGCCGTGCTCTGGAACAGGGTGCTGCCAGCTCCTGTCCCCGCCCTGCGTCCCCTTGCAGCTGCCAGAGAGCCCCGTTCCTTACAAAATCCTGTTTTACAGCTCTCTTGCTAGAGAGAGAGGGACTTGGCTCTTAAAGGCTGGTACTTAGAGAGGCCCCTATATGATTTGTCTTGAGTTTGTAATGGCTTTGTGGGAGCTTTGAACAGCTCCACCTGATATCTGCTGTACCAAAGGTTTCCCCTAACTGGGACAACTAACTGGTGGATCTGTAGCCAGTGCAACTAAGTGGTCATAAAGTGTCATGAAGATAATAAGAGAGCTAATATTGTTCTGAATAAAAATATCAGGACAGAAAAGCCTCAGAGCATTTAATCTGTAATGATCCTCATTTCTTCCTTTAATCTTTATTTGGATACACTGTATTAAAAGACTACAGAGCAGAATTTCATCACCTAGTGCAAGCATCAGTTTTTGCCGCCCAGCTGCATCCTTGGTATGTGTAATTCAATAATGCCTTGATCAAGCAGCTGTCCCAGCCACTCACTGTTACTGTGCAGTATCTTCTCCTTGTTAGATGTTGCAATAGAATCACCATCTAAATGAAGGATAACATAATTAAGTGGAGTGTTGTGGAGTATCAGAGGCAGAGGCTTTCTTTTCTGGAGAGGGAGCTACTTTGCCAGAGCTGTATATTTTAGTTGTCAGTAATCATAACAGCAACCAAAAGGTTGTAAGTTTATTCCAGGCTACTAAGTAATTAAAGCACCTATTAAAAACAGTCTCTTAGCACTAAGGAAATGTGTGCCTTTGTAACCAGCCGTTCAATGTAATTTTTCTTTCTTTTGAACTTTTAGGGAAGAGGAGCTTATGCATCCACAAAAAAACAACAACCAACCAACCAAAAACAAAACAAAACAAAACCAAACTAACAGCCCCCCAAAAACAAGCAAACAAACAAATCCACAAAAAAAACACAAACAACCAAAAAAGAACAAACAGAAACACCTTCCAGATTTCAGTTGAGCAAATAGACTGAACTGCTGTTCAGTCTGCTTAGACTAAACTGTCTCTGAACAGCACTAGAGGTGAGGGTTTCTCCTCTAACGTATTGCAGATACCCATAAAACTCTAATAACCAAAAAAGAGTGAAAGAAAGGGCAGTGCTTTAATTAGAGCATAAATATACCATTTATGCACTGAGAGACCTTGACCCACTGCTATGCCTTCCTATTATAAGCTTCATACCTTGGTCCTCTTGAAGAGCTCCTGGAGTGTTCAACAGCATCACTTCTGCTGGTGGTCTCTTAAGAACCATGCTGCCACTGTGGCTTGAATGTGAATCAAAGCAGGGGTCTTTCCTAAGAAAGGCTTTGTATTTTGTTAAAACTTCAAGTTTTTAATTAGGGTGAATCCCTATTAACTCAATCTGTTGGAAAATATGCTTGTTTTATTGGTTACGCGTACAATGCCTAACTACTTCTAATTACACTCCATCAAAAGATGGAGTTGCTTTTCCACAACATGGTGCCAGTTGTTAGCTGGTAATGTTCTAACACTGAGAAATTAACAATCTATCATTAACAATTTAACAAAAAATTAGTTGTCAATGGAATATGTTGGACTGCCAGATCCGTAAGGTAAAATCCACAAAGTAATCCTGAGAAAATAGGTATGGCTCAGGCCATATAGCACAGCTTTTCTCATGCTGTAATGATAAAGGAGTGTGAGAACTGAATTAAAAACAAAAAAATACCCTGACACTCTGCAGGGAAAGGCAGGGTAGAAAGGTGTGTCCTGTGTTTTAATATCTTCTATGAACTATTTCATTATCCAACCACTACATTTAATATTATATAGTAGACATGGTATGTACTGTAGTATAATGTACTGTCTCTAAACTAAGGGCCTTGCACATCCAGCTAAGCACCATGCTTCTTGGTGTCCTCCCTTTGTCCTCAGAAACGTTGTCTTCTTGGCCAACCTAATGATGTAGCTTCAAAAAGAAGGGTAGGTGGCATTCCTGAGCCCAGGTCCAGTTTCCAGCCATGGTTAGTTTAGCAAATGGGATGTTCTCTTGGGAAATGGAAACTGGGGGTTGCATCTTCCTCAGATCGAGGAATGCATTGAATCCAGATTTCCGACTTCCTGGACAAATGACCCAAAAACTAGACTACAGTGTTAGAAATAAAACACATTCATAGGCCCACTAATAATTTGCTAGGAGACATCACTCTAGCAAAGAAAAGTGTAAGATATTAACAAAGGTTAAAGTTTATGGTGCAAAAAATCAGAAGAAAAATCAAATTCCTATTTGTTGGTTTTGTAGGTTTGTTTTGTTTTGGACTGTTTTTTTGTTTGTTCGGTTGGTTGTTTATTTTTAAACAGTGATCAAAATCATCCCCAAGAATAAATAAACAAACAAGAATTGTGGCATTTTTCCCATTAAAATTGACATTGGATGTTTTTCTAAAAAACATGTTCCAGGTCTCTCACAGCCATTGAGATTTGAAGCAATAATTAATTCAGGGAAGTCCCATGACCTGTCAGACTAGATGATCACAATGGTCACTTCTGGCTTTAAAATCTATGGAGTTCCTGCCTTCTGTGCTGTGAATGCCAATGAGACTGCCAATTAGCGTGCTTTTTTTTGGTTTGGTTTGGTTTGGTTTTTTTGATGTGGACACGTGTTCACCGGGAGCTAGGCTGAGACAACAAATTAATTTTTAGGTCATTAAAATGCCTCATTCCCTGAATAATGATTGTCACAAAACACAATCAGAATGTAAAAGAGAAAGCATCTTATTCCTGGAACAAACACATAAGCATAAGGAAGTAGTATAAATATAATGCAGCTTTTTTACCATCTCATTCTTTCCCATCACTGAATGCCATATATAACGCCTCTAATCATTCATTTCATTGTTATTTTTATTCCTTAGAATAGAAAGAACATTACTAAGACAGTGCTTGATGGGGAAGGTTTTAATGTCAAAGCCGAGGACGAAATATCTAAGTAGTGGTTGATCCCTGATCTCGTGGGAGAGAGGATGTCTATTCAAAAGGCAGAGACAAATATGAATAGTTAATCATCTTTAGTCTGGATTTTTTTTCTCCATTTCAGGTCCATGATATGTTTTTGCTTTCAGTAAAGTCAGTGGACCCGTAATTGCTTTATAAATTAAAGGCAGGTCTGTCATTCAAATAAAAAAGGTGTGAAATAATATTTGGATTTAAAGAAGGCAAAAAAGGGAAATGTCTTCCAAGTAACTGGAGGTTTTATATCCATATATTTATTATGTATATATATTTATATATGTACTAATTAACATGCATGTTTAGAAGCATGAGATCAGTGACTGTATTGTATGTCTCTGGTGGGACAAGCATGGCTCGTTAGCAAGCAGTGAAGGTGCATCACACCTTGGGTGCAGCACAGGGTTATGAGCTTCCTCTACACGTCTGGTTTTATTTTAGTTATGCCAGAGAGTGCCGGTGTGCTGGATACCAGAAGGGGGTCAAAGTGGCTTTTCATCTGCTATGGGCTGGAGTTTCCTATAAAGTATCCTGAGATGTTAAGGTGAAAGGTTTGATACTGTGCAAAAATGAAATGAAGTTGATACTGTTCTTTTAAGATAGGGGCGTTATTGCAAAATCTAATTTTACAGTCCTTACTTTGATTACTGATTTTACTCTTTCTGTCCATGTGTTCAAAATCCTGTAAACAGCACAACAGAAAGGCCATATGAAATGAAAACAGTGGGTTTTCTGGATTTGTTGGTAGTCTATACTCTGACATGGTACATTGCAGGGTTATTTTTTCTCTTTACTTGTAAGTGGGTGCTGCCTCCAGGGCTCTATTTCTGCAATGCCATCTCTCCTTTTTACTGGAGTCTGTTATTACTGAGTGACCAGAAAGATAAAGGGCGCTTGTGATTGTCTTGCACTTGGCAAACTCCAGCTTGCAGTATGCTTGCTCCTCGAAGCCTGTTGCCATTCAGAGCACTAAAATTGAATTTGCAATTACTGGCTAAGAAAAGCATCCCTGGTATTTTTAAAATGATGCCCCCTTAGAATAATGGGGCCATTCACTTTTGTTCCATGTTGGACTGGTTTCTGAGGGACCTTTAAGAAATGATACAGCTATTTCCCTGTTACCAACTGTCTGAACTGGAAGCAAGGGAGGGGGAAAGTCTGTGCTTTCAGTCAAAGAGATTTCCAAATACACCACCATATATCAGCTTGTCTTTTCTCTGCGCTAGGTTCTAAAAATTCAGTGGAGGAGAAGGCCATCAGTCTGGACAGCTCTGGGATGTGCTGCTTAGAGGAAGCTCAGCTGCCTCTGCAAAATCTCTACTGTGGAGTGACTGTGAGCCGCTGACCTCGCTTCAGAAATCCCAATGTGAATTCCTACTGCACGCCTTAAGAGGACTATCTTAATCAAACATCTCAGCATTATCCCAGAGCTACGTAGCTGCGTTGTCCAGGGAGAGGAAAATGGGATGACCTTGTGCAGCTGTGCTGGTTTCACTGGGACGGAATCCCTGTCCAGCCACGGTCTGCAGGCTGTCAGCAGTTTGGAGTCAGTCAGGGCAGCTGCCCCGAGCTGGCTCCAGGTGGGTCCCATCCCAGCAGTGACATGCTCAGTATGAAAGGGGGAAGTTTGCTGAGGGGCTCCTCCTGAGCCTGCTCTTCCCTCCCATTCCTGAAGGGGCTTGTTCACTAACCTGCTTCCTGAGAACTGCTGTGCATTTGCTGGGCTGAGTATAATTTTTTATACTTTATATGAGCATGGGTATTAGTTTTGCTGTTGCATTAAATCAGTTTTCATTTCAACCAGAGAGTCTTCTCTCCTTTTCCTGATCCCCTTCTCTCAGCTGGAGGAGACGTATTGGTTGATAGAGCAACTGCTGTAGTTCAGCCCTGGATATGGGCTGAAGGTAGGCAGGAGCATTTGTGCAAGAAGTTTCATTTTCATTTGAGTTGAAAAGAGCTATTTTAAATGTTCTTTTACGACTTCCTATGTATGTTTATTTTTTACCAGCTCACATGTTTGGGGATGGAGTGGAGGAATTTTGCTTTGTTTTCACTATTTTTTAAAGATCACTTTCTGGTGTCTTATAAACCACCAATTGCCTATTGACTGCTCTAAGAAATATTTTCCTTCCCTTGTCCCAGTCAAGAAGTTAGCTCTTATCCTTGGAAAAAAATAGTGAGACTCTGGAGACTAGACCCTTTGTATTGCTAACTTGGCAGCTCAAGGGGCCAGGCAGGACCCGTCTCTGGGCAGGGGAATCACTAGGTGTGGTACCATCTCATAGGCGATCTCTCTTTAGTCTAGATTCTGATGACAGAAGACAGACGTGGCTGAAATATATTTATTGTACTTAACAGAACTGGTGGGTGACTAGCTGATGCATTTTAGAGCATCTTCAGGAGCAGACATTGCATAGCTAAAGAAGACTAGAATTCCACAGATTTTTGTATTTACATTGTTATGGTATCTCTCGTGTAGGCTTCTTTACATTCCTGTCTAAAGCAGAGAACTGGGCTTTGCTGGTTTTTATTTGGCTTCTTTGTGTGGTTTCCCCCTCCCCTGCCTCCAGCCAGTGAGATGGGGACAGAGTATTCTGCCAGTCACCTCAGATGTGGGTAATTTCTGTAAGAAATCATTTATTCACCATAACATTGATTTTTAGCCAATTAATCCTTTTTCTACTTCCATACAGAGGAGATTGGTTAAGTCCAGCAGTGTCTCTCTGAAATACCAGGTATCTTGCTCTATATAAAGGTGTTTTGAGCATCACATCAATTGTTTTTTTTTCAACCCACCTGAAAATAATCTGTCAGTGATGCCATTGTACTCAATCTCAATTTTCAAAGTTAAAAATCCCTTATTGACCTATAGATTTTATTAAAAAAAAAATCATAAGTTAGGTTAAATGAGCTCCGTGTATGTCATTTAGCCCAACTTCCTAGTAAATCCAGGGAGAACATTAAGCTCACACCAGGACCTTGTCCAAGTGAGCCTTGCAAGTGCCAGTGATGGAAATTCTGCATCTTTCCTGGGAAATGTGTTCAGATGCTTGATCACTCATTATACAATTTTTTATTATGTCCACCTGGATTTTTCTTTGCTGCAACTTGTGACTGTTTCCTCTTGCCCTTTCACTGTGCACCTGCAAGAAGGGTCTGGCTCTGTTGCTTCATGCTGTTGACTTTAAAGCTGACGTATTGCATGGCTGGTTTACATTTTGCTGTCTCTCGCTATGTTGACAGAAATAGTGGTCTTTGTGCTTTTTCCTTTGGTCACATTTTCTTGGTGAGAAATTGCAGCAAGAACACGTGTGTATGAGACTCCAGATTTGCCTTCATGATTACCTTCATATTTTTTATGGATTCCACTAATTTGTTATGAAATGCTTGCATGTAATTTAAAATATATTCATCAAAAATAAATGAACATAGTGGATTTTATGAAGCGTTAGCGTGGCACATTTTGCTTGTTCACTTAGCAATTTGCAAAATGTAGTAATGCCCAGAAGGCCTCCCAGTTTTCATTAGCTTAAACCAGCAAGGTAAGGCTATTGCATTGTTTGTTTGTTAAAATATTCAGAGATTAAACCTCCCATTACCTTTACCTAGATGTGTCCAAGACACTTTATTATTAATCACACTAACAGAACAAAAAAATCTTAATGGTATGGGCTACCAAAGGTGTGACGCAGCAAGGTTCGATGGGCCCCAGCAGGAAAATCTTAGTAATAGAAGAGATTAGAATAAAATCCACGAATCACACACGTACTTCCCATGAAATAACTACTGTTCTCGGAGTAAAAATAAATTGGTGGGAATATTGTCTAGCAAATGAGCACTTTGCACACCTGGACTGTCCAGAGCTTTAGCAATTTGTGTGCTTAAGTATATATGTCTGGAAAGAAATCTCTTTTCCACTATGGTCAGAGCTTCACTTGTGCATGAATTCTGTGGAAAACCTTGGTGTCAGCTCAAAGAGTTAAGATTTTTTTTCTTTCTTGTACTCTTTGGGAAGAAGTGGCTTATCCAAAGAGCATTTACAATGTGGTTTTGCTAATGTTCTGGAGTGGCATGTCTGAGCTGTTTCAAAGGGTGGAAGACTGGTTGTATTGCCTTTCAGCTGCTTGTAGCTTGTTTTTCTTTAGAGAGCTGAGCTGGGTTCTGAACACCATTTCTGTAATAATTTCAATCTCAAGACAGTGTTATAATCTTATTTACCAGATAGGGTTTTTTTAAACAACTTGCCCAGCTGCTTCTTTCTTTTGTCTGAAGTGTGTTCAATACTGAAGTGCTGACTTGCCTAGGTTAGACGCTTCTAGTGAAAAGCATGTTTGTCTGCTTCCTACAGGCAATGGAATACGTTGTATTGTTATAAACTGTAATTGTTAGTACTTGGTAAATAGGAGTAATTTTCTTCTGTATTTTAGACTTGTTACCTGCAGATAGAAATGGAAATACAGACTCCTGTGTTCTGCATAAACCCCGTGACGTGCACAGTAGGTTGTGAAGAAGGTGCACTTCAACCACATTTTTAACTCTTCTAATACAAATAAATATCACAACCTTATCAAAAATAAAATAAAAACTAAATTATGGCCAGCTGGTATTTTTCTAACCAATTTAATTGTGGTAAACTGTAGGTGCAATACTGGCGGTTTAAGTGCAATGCTGACTCTTTAGGCAGTCCTGAAGTCTTCTGGTGTTGTCAAGCAGGCAGGTACTTGGGCCTTGGAGGAAATTTAGCCATTTTATGAACATAATTGCCGACATTCCTGAAGAAGGCTTCTAACCCCCAAAAGGCCTAGAAAATTGCCGCTGCTTGTTCTGATGGAATTTTACTCTTATGTAAAATACAAAGACCATATCTGGTAGTTAAGATTGGAAAGTCCCAGAGCCAGACTCAGTCCTAATTTGGTCACACTTTTGTCATGTTATTAATGGCAGGCTAATTCTTTGATCTGCAAGACCTGTCTGCAGATGTTACTATTTCTGTGCCCTCTGTTTGCAGAGATAGCAGATTCTTCTAATCAAGCACTCAATGTTTCACCACCTCCTACAAGTCCTACTCAAATACAAATTGTAGCAATAATTAAGGGGGACAAGCCATTTCCTGTTTGTTTCTGGTCCACAAAGGTCCATGCATCTGAAATGCTTGGACTACTCATGGGATTTTTTTCTACCTAGAAGCAACAAAGTTTGCCCTAAGCAGACAATCCATTTTTGATTAGAGGTTACCTGTCAGGTTGTGGCAGGCTAATTTAATAGCACCCACCTGAAAGGCATTAGCTTTAATCTAGGATGCATCAGGAAGATGGGCTAATGACTAGTTACCATTTATAACAGTATTTACAGTCCCCAAGTAAATATAAGTATTTAAAGGCAGCAAATAAATGCATCCAGGAAAACCACTTTCCCACGCATACCAATAAACAGCAGAAGTTCTCAGTTCTGCAGGCAGGGCTGGCTCCCCAGGTATCCACTTATTGTACCAATAGCTTGAAAGGAAATTACAGCAACGTGATTAGTGAATTCATTAGGTTCGGGTGTGAGAAATATCCTGCCCACTGCTTTGCAGTGTTCTACTTTAGTACTGGGCTGCAGTGCTCTGAGAAGCCTGCAATCATCCTAACACCCACCCTCAACTTTGTAACATAACCTGATGAGAGGTCATTTGGGTTTGTCTTTTATGTCTGTATCTTCTCAGTGGAGCTGGCAGCAAATGTGTGTACATGTTGCTGATGTGATTTAGTTTTGCAAAGAGGATCCTCGCATCCACCCTCTCTCAGGGAGTGCCACTGGTCTTCCCCTTGCTGCCCTGACCTCTCCCAGCATCTTCTACACATTGTGTAGTCATTCCTGCTCTCTTGCGAATACCAACTGTCCAGCAATTGAACGACTGAAGGAAACTTTGACATAACCAAAACAGGTGGGAAAATGAATTTTAAAATCTCCTTGTGCTTTCAGTCTACCAGCACAGTGCAATTCCAGTGGTTTGTCACGTGCCGTATTGGCTGGAAAGGCTAAAGAATCTTGCAATGATGTCCTCGTTCCTGTGAGGCAAGTAGGGTGAAAAATGTAACTGTCTGTGCGTGGTCAGAGTGGGTCTCTTTGTTCTTTAAATGGAATCTTCAGTTTCCCTGTCAGCTGTCAAAGATAGAGGCAGATAAGCTAACTAGGATGCAATTCAGATCTTGTGTTATTTCGTCCTCTGAGACCTCCCCTGTAAGAGGAACAATTGATTTTTATTATAACGTGCCTAGGCAAACCAGCAGTGGTGTGTTTAGAATTCCCTCTCATGGCTACTCCACAGCAGCTCTTCAGAAATGAATAACCAGACCAAATATGCTCTTGTTGCTAGTGGTGATAGTGGGATAACTGAAATTCAGAGTGACTTTTATTCTACTACAGAAAGGTAGGGCAGTAGTAAAGCCAAGCCAGTTACGACATGGGTGAAGGGGTTTTTGAAACTGATTTCCAGCTTTTACCAGTCATCCTGGAGACACCTGCAGAAGCTGTTTATCACCACTGTTACAAGAGGGACAGATTTTGTTCTTTCCTGTGCAGAAATTTAAAATGGTGTCATAAGCAAGATCCTTTGTGCTTGATGAAGTGGCAAATTTGAGGCTTCTTAGGCTTCTCACATAAAGGGGGGATGAGGCCTGGTATTGCAGTTCCTCCTGGATGGGCAGGGATCTCCCCACCATGGGCATGACTGCATGCCAAGAAAGCTGGTGCCATGTATTACCTGGTAGCTGCACTGAACTGGGCGTGTAGAAATTCCTGCCTCCATTTGGGTCAGCAGGGCAGGAGCAGAGTCCTTTACAGAGTATTCTTTAACGGAAGAGATCTTTTCTGTCTCAGACTGGGTTAGAAACTATTTAATAAAGAATATATAGATGGGATAATTTGATTGGTGGGCTAATGATCCCACCCCCATGCAGTGCTGAAATTCTCTCTGTCTGTATTTCATATCACGCGAGTTTGTTGGTCTAAGTTTAGCATCTACTTAGCATCATCCATGCCTGACTGTTCAGATGAGCAAAGGTCTTCAAAAGAGGCCTGTGGTTGTAAAATGAGTACATCCTGGTGATCAAAATCCAGATTCAGTTCACCATTTATCAGAGACACTATTTGATCCTTAGCTCTGCACTTCAAAAATTGAAGTGCGGATCTGTTTTGTAAGATGAGATAGCTCTTCATCCTGTTGTTAACGGGCTGGGGTTGTGGAATAACTGGATAGCTTTCAAGAACATAGAAGAGGTTCTGGAAAGAGGTGTGTTTTTGTGCCTTTTTTTTTTTGGTCATCCTATAAGGCATTTTTATAAGGGCTTCTTTCGCGCCTGTGGAAGTCAATGGTGACCGCTTGGAGTGGGTTTAGAGCCTTTGTATTTGCAAACCTCAGGTGCACTTTCAGTGTAGAACAGACAGGCAAACAACTCTGTATTTGTCCACAGTATGAAGAGAGCACTGAAGTCAAAACATTGTTGTCAGTATACAATGGGGGCTCTGTAGTGCTGCTGCACTTAATTCTTTTTGCTCGACAGCGATGAACTCAACAGTCTGCAGTGCTTCAGAAAATGAGATCAACTTGTAGAACTTACTGTGAAAGTACTTATCAAAATTTCAAAATGTATTTACTGCTTTGACTTCAATTGGGCTTATTTACCACCTTGGCGAGGGAGGAAGAGCGAGCATCTGTGTCTCTGTAAAGTGGTTATTATTGTTTCTGAGAAGGACTGGAGCTCTGATGCAGTGCAAATCTTTCTGGTTTTTGCTGTATCAAGATTGGGATTTTTGCATTGTTGGTTTTGTTGTTTTGGTTTGGTGGTTTGATTTTTTTTTCTTCTTTTTTTTTTTTTGTACCGTGCAACCTTTAATCATGTGGGTAATGCATTTCAGAAGAAAAATCTGCCTTTAAGTTGAATTAGGTGAGAAGAGAGGTAATAAGGAGTGATGCTTTTGAGGGGCAAACTCCCTGAAATGACCAATGGGGAAAGGGTTTCAAAGCACCTCAGCAGTGAGAGAGAGAGCCCCAGTGACTGGTTGTGCTGAGAGTCTGCGGAAGTCACCTTGGGGAGGGGGAGAGGATGTCAGGGAGGTGCTATACTCATGGCTGAAGTAAAGGAAATCCCTCCCTTAGGAGACAGCTCTGCTGTTCTGCCAGGGAAGTGGCTGCTTCATGTGTGTAAGAAGGACCAGGTTGTGTTTGCAGGCTGGCTGGTGTGGTAGGTGCTAGACTTTACACTTTCTGAGCTGGGAGAAGACAGAGAATATGAAAGGGATTGACAATGGGCTGGTGGTCTGCATGGTGAGGAGGGAAATCATCCCCAAACGGCCGGGACAGTTGAGATACTACTGGATTGCTATCAAAGCTTGTCTTCCAGAGGGGCAGATGTCCAGGTCTTTTAATCCCCTTTGCATTTTAAGGGTAAATGTTCTTAATGTAGATTTCAAAAGAACAGATTGAGATTTTTTTCCATTTTTTTGTGAAAGTGAAGAATGCTTTTATCTGTAAAGTAATGATTTACTGTTTCTTTTCTATCTTTTGTTTCTCTGGTATTTCATATGTTCAAGCACTGGCTCAAATAAGTTGATTTTTCTTAGGATCACACTTTCTTATGTATTCTTTTCAAAACCTATTAATCCATTTATGAATTCTGGATGACATACTGGATGCTTCCAGGAAAACATGACAAAATACTTGTCTTCGTGTCAGGATAGATATCACCTTGGATCTTTTGCTGTCATGGTTTCATCACAGAGGAGCATCTGAACGAAACACTTTGCTTTTTAAGAGTTCATCAACTTCGATGGCTAATTCTCTGTTGCTTACAGCTTCAAATGTAGTTCTAGTAAGATGTTGTCATCACAGAGAAATATGACTTCATCTGCCTAATCAGCAGCAGAGGAGACAGATGAATTTCTGAGAAGCAAAGTTGTTGCTTTTAATATCAATGTGTCAAAATGGGAGAGAGATAAAATATAGGCCATTTAATACAACTTCTAAACTGAATGTTTTTCAAAGTTTTCTGTGAGCATTCAGCCGCTCCAGACAGGTGTGTTCATTTCATGAAAGCTTTATTGACTTTAAGTCAGTTTTTAACAAATCTGATGACTGGTAGGTCTTCAGAGCTTCCCTGAAGTGGATTTTGTTTCCTTGAGTCATGACTTGATTTCCCAAGGATTTCTTAGTCAATTGTTTCACTTCAAATTTTTTGAGCCATTCCTTTGCAGGTTATAGGGAACCTTGAATAAACAAATATGCAATGCATAAATGTTCTGTTAATTCCAATTTTTGTAGGATGTAATTAGATGGAAAGCTAACAAGCGGACAAGATTAAGAATTATCGATGATTATATAGTATTTCCACAGTGAGCAGAAACAGACAGGAGTAGCACATCAAGTCCTGCAGACTCTGCTTTCAGCTGTGCACGTGCTGATGCCTTACTGTGCCCAAAGCTCAAATTCTTTATGCCTTTCTCTCCTTATACCTCTGCACTGGTTTGGGTTTTTTTTCTGTTTTCCCCCCTTCGGTATCACCAAATTCCAGTTCTCCTGATAGCGTGTGCTGATAAATGATTTTCCAGTATGCAAGTATCCAGTGCATTGCTGCCCTCCCCTCCTTCCTCTCAGTGTTCTCAGGTGCTGCCTTCTGCAGCACTGCCTTTTTACCTTGTGTGGCACTGTTTTCTCACTGCTCTTGCAGCCTCAGTGCCAGGAGTTTAGCGCTCCACTGGTCTTCAAACTCCACCAGCCTCCCCCTGCTTCATGCCATCTGCAAATGACTCTGTGTCTTGTCCACTTGCTCTTTTTCCCTCACTCCTATGGTAACAGATAAGCTCTGATATGCCTCTCACAAATAATGTGTGCACAGAATGGAAGGTAGGACGCAACTCCCCAGTTCCAACATGGCAAGCCCATGCTGGAGTATATGTTCCACTTGTGACAGGAATGCTCCTTGCTGCTTGTTGGTGATGCCTTTCTTCTGCACTGACCTGCAGCTTTGTACAACTTATTTGAGCATCCCCAGCTCATTCAACTCGCAAAGCATCCTGTAATGCCGAATGTGCCAGTATCAGATGTAGGAAGGGATGACCAGGGTGACCTGGACTGCTGGTGCATGCACTTGGTATTTAAATACTTGTCATGATCAGGAAGCCAGTTTAAGTTCATCTTTCTTTATAGTAGTCCTTTGAGTGTGGACTATTTTAGGCAAAATATCCCAGACTTAGTATCGTTAAAAAGAAAGGCAGTATTTTGGTCCAAGAAGAAGCCTTCAGTTAAAAATAGTCATAATTGCAGCCTGCATTAACCAGAGCTCCTGAAAACTGTCTTGAGAGAGATGAAATTGCAGTTGCTTCCTTCTCTGCCTGGTTGAGCTATGATGGCATGGTAAGCAGGTTTTTCTAACTACCTTTAGCAGACTAATGTCAGGATTCTGTATTTAGTTGTGCTCCTAAGTGACAAAAAATGTTCCTCTAGAAGGGATTCTGTTGGGTATCTTGTACTAGTAAAAAAATCTGTAAGGGCCCATGTATTGCTATGACATGTCCAGCCGACCCTGCTCTCTGCATGTTTCCATATAGTATTGTTGTGAACCAGCAGAGCTGTATCTTACTCTGTAGGCAGAGCTGACACAAACATGGAGCAGTGGTTGAGCAAACACAGAAGATTTCCTCATCCTATCTTTTTAAACATGAGACCCACAGTTAATTCTGTGAATGGAGCTATGGTACTATGGAAAGGCTAAAATCCGCATGAGCCATCAATGTAATTTTTACTGGCAGGAGAAGAATTTGATCAGTAAGTGACATGCCAGCCACATGACAGCACTTAAACGGCTCCTGTCAATAAGCTGCTATGTGTCAGTGCCCTTATTTATCCTTTCAGGGCATATATCCATTTATATTATCATCATCTGAAAGAGAGACTAGCACCACTGAAAAAAGCCCATGCTGGTAACCAGGAGAAAGGGGCACTAAAGATACATATCACTGTAGCATATGTGTGTCATGGTGGGGATTTCTGGTATCGCTTGCAGCAGAAGCTACTTGGGGGAAAAAACCTCTTGAAAATGTGTTCTAAAATTTCGACGGGAAACAGTAAGAAACAGACAAAACAGATGCTCACTAGAACTTGAGGAACGGCTGCCTGACTATTGTAGCCTTAAATGTAGTGAATACCCTCATCTATGGAGATATCTTTCCAAGCCATTTGCTTGATTTTTCAGCTGAAGCTCCAATTCAGCAAATCACTTAAACACATGCATAATTTCAAGCATGTATTGTTAAGAGATTAGAAAGCAATTACAGCTTGTCAAACCTCTTCAGACATGGTCAAATCCTTTCTCTTCATCAATGTCCTCTAAAAATAGCTGCACCTAACCAGTGGAGAGCTTCAGAACCACTGGACCCCAGCTTTGTGCAAGGGTGAGACCAGTGTGGGCACTTATCCCTATCCCCAACATACATTTCTTCCCTTGGGAGGGACACCTCTATGTATAGGGTAGACAGCAGGGGCAGCATACAACGAGCAATTTGGATGCCAGGGTCTTAAGCAGTGTACCCGGAAGTTCGTCAGATCTCTGGGTAGAACTGGTTAAAAGAAACATGCTTCCAAAAAGGTATTACCTGAGTCTTTTCCTTCTCTTAAAGACAGAAGAGTGACGTTTACATATAATGGACAATATTGACCTGTGTATTTTGACAGCTTGGACATTTTCTGTCCTCAGAAGAACAGTAGAGACAAGAGAGCAGCTTGTTTAAAATCCCTTCTCCCTCCTACTTTTTTGAGACAGCTCAGATCAATCATACTGAATTCATATACCCCGAGTTTAATACATTCCTTTTTTCCCTGCTTGCAGGCGTGTTTTGTATGAAAAAAAAAAAACCACAACAAAACACCACCCCCCCTGTGCAAGCTGGTTCCTCTGTACTTTATTAGCATGTTGCTATACAGCATTTTTTGAGAAGGTGGAGGTGCTGAGGGACACAACTATCTGTGGAACAAGCTGTCTGAAGGCGTGATTGGCACTCTGGTGTGGCTTTATGTATTGCTCCTTACAACATAACTGGAAGGCTTCAGCAGTGCAAGCGTTCATTCAAATAGTAGGCAGGTAGATAAAATTGCTTACCAGTGGGTCACCGAATAGATGCAGAACACTGTGGCCTCATTTATTAATTTCTGGTGTAAAAAATGCAGCAAATGAGCTGCCCAACCTTTACTGAGCAACCAACTGAATCATAGGAACAAAGCTGTTTGTAGCAAACGAGGAAAGGTCATTTGACTCACTTAAGCTCATTAGTCCTATTTAATATTGCCCTTATCCAGCACTGAGTAGATAGTTGCACAACCTTATCTTCAATACTTACTTCAATATCCCCTGGACCATGCCTTACAACTCAGTTTATCCTTAGTAAGTTCCTTTGGAAAACAAATGGAAAAAAACCCACGAGATCCCTTTTTTTTAAAAAAAAAAATAATAAAAAATTCTCAGTTACTTATCTTCTCTTCAGGTTTGCAGAGTTGTTTGTTAGGGTGAAAGTGGTAACCTAAGGCTAATTATTATTATTCTGAAAGTGTTATTTTTCAAGACAAGTTAGAAAAGTGTAGTTGGAAGCATAAATACAGAAAACTTGGGTAATGAAGGCAGGATGCTATGCAGAGAACTAATAGCAGATGTCATTGTGTTGGAAATTTGATCTGTTAAAAATATAATGTATTCTTGAGCAGAGCACCGTCGAGCAGCTGACTACTTGCCAGGAGAGTCTGAGTATTTGGCTGGAGAGAAAATCCAGGAGTTCATTGACTTGCTTGGTGAAGGGCTGCCTCTCTGAGCTAGAGCAGCCCGTGCCGTGCAGAAATGACTTGCACATCACTGTGAGCACCGAGAGAAACAGCGATGTGAAGCAGGAGCTGCCAGTAGCTTGGAGACCAGACAGCTACGGGGGTGCTACTGCTGGGAACACGGATTTTTTGAAAAGCATTTTATGTTAGTCTGGCCAGGGAGGGATGTAGGCTGGGTGAAGAAAGAAAAGGAGGGTCCTGATCAGAGCAGAAGTGGCATCTTCAGTGAACCAAATTGCTCTACTGTTATCTGTGATAAAACATTCCTTGGTGTCAAAGGGAGCAGAGATGGACAAGGGACACTATCTCACTGTCACTTCTCAGCTCACTTGTTGCTTGAAGGAAGGAATTCCAGCAGAAACCAACAGGCGAGACCAACGAGCAAATCACACAGCAACGTGGAAAAAAGGTGAATTGCAAGGCGAGACACTAGTGACGTGTAGGTAGTAGAGCTGCCTTTCAGCAAGCCCACTGCTGTCTGTGAACCTGGCGCTCTGGCTACATACTGCTAAGAATGCAGCGGTTCTCAGGTCATTCATTAAATCCGACTTTTAGTATGGAGCTGAAAGGTGTGCTGAGCTTTGGAAAGCAGCAAGGAGCGTGGTGTAGGGTGCATTCCACATGCTGCTTCCCCCATGGCACCAGACCACTAAACCGCACTGCTAGATCTTATCGTTCATGCATTGGCAGCCTGAATCCTAACCAACAGTCTACCCATCGCAACAGGTACGGCCCAAGTTTCCAAATGTAGTTGCCTGAACTAAAGTGTTAAGAGGGCAGTCTGCCCCAGTGCTCTGATCTGCTGCACTTTACACCTTAAAGAGCCAGAAACAGGGATGGGAAGTGGAATTATGTCCCTAGAAGAGAAGGACTGCACTACAGCAAGCTAAAGGTCTGTCTAGTCGCCATCCTGTCTTTAACGCTCCATGAATCCTTACAGAGCAAGAAGAGGTCATGTGTGCAAGATGCTTCTTCCTAATGGTCTCCTAGCCTCTATCTACTTTCAGCTTTGGGAATTTCCCAAGGGAAATCTCATCTCTCTGTATTGCTGACTTGGATTGCAAACCCTTAGGTAGGGTTTTATAACTGTTTGCTTACCAGCACTGTGGTGTCACCTGTACACTAGACACATGTAGAATGCATGAGGACACACATGCATTGTAAGCAGTACTGATTTCACTTATTCCTGGTATGAAACCCGTAGAATTTCAGAGCCAGTGAGGTGGCTTTGATCAAAGCAGAAGAAAATGATAGAAAGCTTCTTCTGGCTCAGACTTAAATTCTGTCGTCTGTTCCCTGCCCCCCCCTCCCCGCTTCTTCTTTGAAAACCAATAAACAAAGGATCTTTACCCCTGGGTCTCCATTTGCCCTTATGAAATATCAATAATGGTTCTGCCCACTTGCTTGTCCACAGTTATCTCTTTGTTCTTTTTCTCTTATGTCTTTAGGGAACTCATTTAATGTGCAGTAGGTAAAGGGAAGAGAAGATTTTTGTTTAAAAAACAACAACAACCAAACAACAAAAAACGCAACCACTGTTGAAGGTATTTTGATGTGAATCCTCTTTCCTGTATTTTTTTCATATTGCTGATCCTCACAGGGAGAGAAGTCTGAGGAGAATGGTCACATATAAGGCAAATACTAGTTTAGCTTCTTTGTCTGTATGTTGTTTCATGTTTCTCCTTTCTTTGCCTAATCTCTTTCTTTTTGTCATGCTGAAAACTTCTCCCTGACCATGGGCTGACTCTTTCCATGGAAGGGATGCTCAGGAGGGTCTTTGCATAATGATCCTCCTGTGCCTCTCTTGCTGTTTTCTTGGTGAGCTTCAGGGGCTGGGCAGGAAGAAGCCTTTGCTCCCTCCAGGTATTGCACCCTTTGTTCTCCTCTTCCCTGTCAGACTACAAACTCCTCGCTCTCTGCCTAAACCTTGTCCCTCTGCAAGCTTGTCAGGGATCAGGAATGTCATTCTAAGATGACAGTCTCTGCACTTTTCATTATGGCCTCCACTGGATGGTCAAGAACCCTGTCCAAGCACAGGCAGGTATAGAACCACGAAAAAGGAGTTACCTGGGGCCCTGCAGCATGTAGAGCAACGTACAGAGAAAGGGAACGAGACACTTTGGTGAAGCCAGGCTGCTTTTCCCAGGTGCACTGGAACATCAAAGTAATTTCTCAAAATACAAGGAAAGAATAGAGTGCTCTGGTGGTCCTGCCACAAGGTTGGTGGATATGTCAGCAGGCAAAGGGATACCTGTCAGCTGTTCATGAACACTAATACTGAATTTTGAATGTCTTGATATTTGAAATCCAAATGTCAGAGTTTGGAGAAAACATTTTGCTATTGACACGCGCGTTGACTGGGCATCTGCAGGCCAAACGGCCCCCTTCTCAAACAAATGTGTTCTGGCAGTCGGTCTGGATGGAGGCAAAGAAAATGGTGCTGATGTCAGTGGCTGTTACCGAGGTTCTCCGCGGAGTTTAAAACACAGCCAAACACCCGTGAAAGCTGACTCTCTTCCTTAAATGATCTTTTCTGAAAAACCCGGTAATGGGTGGCCAAAGAACCGAGTTAACGTAACTCATTCAACATGAATGAAAGAGGAGCCCATGAAGCTTAAAAGCAGTTTTAAAATGCAAACTGTCACAGCAGAGGCTTGTGCTCATCCCTAAAACCCATGGCCAGTGGCTTCTTTTCGTTTTGTTCTCTTTGCTTTTCACTTAAGCATTTTTTGTTTCTTTCCACTGATTATCAGGAGCCGCTGCGTAAAATGTTCTTGGGTACCTGTGTCCCAGCCTTGGTGTGTGGGAAGTACATT
This sequence comes from Chloroceryle amazona, assembly GCA_027560015.1. NCBI lineage: Eukaryota > Metazoa > Chordata > Aves > Coraciiformes > Cerylidae > Chloroceryle > Chloroceryle amazona. Next base: position 84,793 of record JANHFX010027196.1, read on the forward strand.
GAAAAATCTTAGAGTATTTTGGACTGTTTGGCAAAGGGGCTTCTCTGCTCTCTACCAAGTTATTCACAGGTGCTTGATTCCATTGGAGGTCATTAAGAGGAAAAAAATTGTTTTTCTTGTATTTCACTGTGAAACAGAATGTGAATCTAGTCTGAAGTGTGAATGAATATTGCTCCTTTCCTTGCTGCTGTCCAGTATAAATTAGAGTATTTTCTGTGTCTTATGCCTTCCGAGTCATGCTTACTCGGGGGAGATGTCCCTTGCCCTGTGTGGATATGTATGGAGAGTGAGAAGTTCTCTATCCACCTCTGCATATCTCTCTTAATGCTGTAAATTGCTGGGGAACAGCCTGTTCCTACCACCAAGGGGGCAGAGGAGCAACTCATGACATCTGAAGGAGGTCATTGTGACTCTTCCTGCATCTGCTGGCACTGGATGGGGGAGCTCAGAAGACTGATGGGGAAGGGAGCACCTGGTCTGGTCCCTCTGAGAGTGCAGCTAGGAGCAAGTGAGCAGCTGGTATCAGGGGTGGGGAAAAACAAAGGAAGGAAATAAGAGCAACTGCTGTGAAGTAAGAAAACACTCATCATCGAGTAGCAACTGGGAAACCAAAGCAAGGCACAAAGACATCAAGTTGCGTAATGGTTGTGGCAACAAATCATCAGTTTGGAGATTTTAGTAGTGGGAACAATGACAACTTAATACTCAAGATATAACACAGCATCGCATTTCCAGTTGCACTGTACTTTGAGCTGGCCACTTTAACAGCATTCTTCCTCCTAAATCCTCAGTCCCTAATGCACAGCCTGCTCATTTACAGAGAGGAAAAGCAGCCTCTGAACCTTCAGGCAAGGAAAAAATTGCCATGAAAGATACTGAGAAAGTGGAAATGAATGTTTTACTGCTGATATTCCCAGAAAGGAATAAAGTTACTACGTAATCAGTTAACTAATTTTGTAGCTGGACAAGGCATGCACCATGGTGGTCCTGCTCACCTATCAACTTTACTCTGTAATCAGGGAGCTGAAAGTTGGGGATCTCCCGTGAGAAAGTTAGAGGAAGGCCTGGGGATATAAGAAGTCCCTTTTTTTTTTTGTGCTTAAATTGCTGTGGGCGTAATCAGAATTCCATGAGTGCCTTCAGAGACTGGCTCAAGTTTTGCTATGAGGAAATCGTATCAATAACTCTTTCTTACAAATTTGGTAATTAGGAAGAATTAATCTTAGTTTCTACAAACTAGCAGTTTTTAAAAAGGTGATTATTTAAGTAGTTAAATTGTTGCACAAGCCATTTTGAAATTCAATATATGGTCAATGAAAGCAGGTGAAAAGCCACACTGCCTCATGGCCAGCGTTTCCTGCTAAAACCAGGGGTACTTTCAGTGTGCCATGTGCTTTCCCAGAAAGGTTAAAAGCAGTTATGGGGATGATGTATAGGTTTAGAAAATTACTTTCAACAGGTTACTTCCTTTCTTCTAACATTTGTAGGCTATTGTACACGGTTTAGTCAATTAGGGCTTCTTCTCATGGTAAGCACTGTTGCTATGGCAATTATATAGCATAGCAATAACTGGTTGCTGCTGCAAATAAGGTTTTTGGAAAACACTTCGAGTAAAATGGCCCTTCTTTTGCAGTGGGGAGAAAAAGATAAATTGGTTAGATCCCTATCTTCAGAAGGCTGCTGCTAAATTAGAAAAATAATGATAACAGATTTAGTGTGAGATTAACTCTATAAACTAGAAAAAGAACAGGTAGGTTCACAGCTTTGTAAACGGGGGGAAAGTGTTGCATTTTAGGCAAATTTTGTGTTTGATATTGCTACATAGGGTTACTGCCTCGAAAGTTAGGCCACCAAAATGCCACTGCTGCAACAACATATTAACCCTTTTTCCTCTTTGAAGCAGTGTAATATCCTCACTAAAACATGAATGTATTCACCTGCTATATTTTATAAAGCATAAAAGGGACTACGTAAAGCTGTAAAGTGCAGAAAGCCTCTATGTGGATATAAGATTGCAAAACTGATGTGCTCAAGTCTGCACTTGTGAGAGCTGAAAAACTTCTGTGGCAGAAACACCTTGTCCTTGTGGTGCTTGGTTCAGATGCAGCTGTGGTGTGTTTAGAAAGCCCAGACAGGGCTTGCTTGTTGCCAGCAGTCAGATGACAGCCATGCACAGAGGAGCAGGTTTCTAAAGAGCTTTATGGTGGGCTGATCTTTTCTCTGAACGGATGTTTACTGCTGGCATTTGTAATGGAACTGCACCAAAGATGGGGATTTATGAGACTCTTGCTCATCACCTTCATCTGCTGATAGCTAAGTGAGTGTGTCTGACCCCAGCCTCAGGGAAGGGCTCGCCTGGCTGGCAGCTGCCCCCAGCCCTCTGCGGCTCATGCTGAGTCCAACAGAAGACATCACAGAGCATCAGGGCCTCAAGCACTTCCTCGTCCCACCCACAAAATTTTGGCCGTGAACTCATTATAAGCCATCCATTAAAACTGCCTTATTCAGCTGATCGATGACCCACCTTAGCAGCTGCGGAGCCTGCAGCCATTGGAGCCTCTGCTCTCCCCAGTCTGATCTCAGCTCCTCTGGACTGCTGCCAGGCTCATTTAGTCACACTGCTTTAACTTTCTTTCTTTCCTTTCTCCTACAACCCTGTTACTTCTGCTCTTTAGAAAGGGAAAGAAAAAGGGAAGGGAAAAGCCACCAGTAACCAAGTAAGACCCACAAGACGTGATGATCCACCCTCCAGTCATTGGGAGCTGTCTTGCTGGTTTACATTTTGATTCTCATAATTATACTCATGCCCAGGAAAACATCTTTGTAGTTCACCTTCTTAGTGCTGTTCTCAGCTATTTGTGTGAGGCAATGCAATTCCCTAACAACTGCTTTAGTTCTTTCCCAGACATTTTGTTTCCTTCTTCCATGGGTGTTTGTCTCGGAGCTCTCTAAGAGCAAGTTGTTGCTGAATAAGGCTCTGAACACGAGGCGCACGCGTTGCAGGGAACAGGGACGGCCTGTTTCAGAGGCCAACAAGTCCATGTATGTTCACTGCCTTTGCCTTACTAATGGCCAGTTCTCTGTTGAACGATGTTCTTCTCAGCCTGCAATTTGACATGCCCAAGATGCAGCAGTGGTATGCCCAGGCAGCAGAGGTTGCCTCTTTTGGAAGTTATTGATTGCAGAGCTTTGAGAAATCTGTGTGAGGAATCAAATGCTGTCTCTGAACTCTTCAGTCCATGTAAACATATTACATTGAAAACAACTTTTCCAGAACTAGGTTAAAATTCCATTGGCTGAAGAGGCTTTTTATTGTGATGTAATTATTTAGAGCCAAAGAGAAGGGAAAACTGCATTAGGAACTGTTTCGTTGTTTTCTGCAGCAGCCTTAAGAGTCCATATTGGCTGCATAACTAATCAGCAGTCTTGGATAATGAAAAGAAAAGAGTTTTGAATTCTAATAAACTGGTCTCCTTGAAGACCTCTAGCAGATTTGGAAACTGAACCAGGTTTTAAAACAAAACAAATTATTCCCGATTTGATTCCCTTAGAGACTTTCCCAGCATCCTAAAACAAGAAATCTGTTTGCATATAGGTACCCTTTACTACTCTATATGAGGCTGCAATATATTAAACAGACACTATTACCTCTGGTGATTACGCATGTGTAAGGACACACGTGGTCACCAGCCAGATGGCATGTACTTCTGTCTGCGCTTCTCTGCAAGAACCTAGTGAGAAAGGATCCCACAAACAACACTTTCAATGCAAGCCTAGGGAGATGAGAATACCAAATATGTAGAAGATTTCATTTTTGCCTAGAATGTCTCCCGTTGCACTGCGTTACCCTTACCAATCTCTGTGAAATTTCAGTCGTCAATATTATGGAATCCACAAGAATTTGTTAGCAGTAGTAAGGGATGAATTATGGGAAATCTAAAGAGTATATAATCCATGGTCAAAGTTTTCACAATTATTTGTCTCTTATGACATATGCTTTATTTAGAGAATCACTAGTACAAAATGAAGATCCCCGTCTAGAAGGAATTGACTGGTGTAGTAAGGTATAGATCAACACAAGGCTGGAGGTCCCAGTTAAATGCACTGGTGTGAAAACAGGAACAGGGGTTGAAGCATATGGGATGCAAACCAAGGCTGCTCTTAGAAACTGAGCACCCAGAAGGTGTGACATCAGCTTGTTCAGGTGAAGCTGATAATTGCAGGAGACTGGGGAGCAAGAGGGATCTAATTGCTCAACATTTGATTTGTATCACATAAATCAAGTTTTTTCCATCTGTGTTACAAAGCTAACAATCTTTTTCTGCCCAACTGCTATCAATACAAACTTACAAATGAAAATGAATTTGAGATGCAAATCAATGCAAAGTCTGAATTTGAATTTGGAAAATTGTTGGCTCATGAAATACCAGGTTTTTAAGGAAGTTTAGGTTAGAAATTAATAGAAGCTTCAACCTGGGGAGTCTTTCCCCGCTCTCCTCCTCCCTCCTGCTGACACCGCAGAGTCATATGGTTATGTCCCAGATTGCTGTTCTGTACATAACAATGAAATCGGGCAGATGGAGCAACAAGAACTAATAATGAGCATGTTGTTATTGGAAAAAGTGAGGTGCTGTTGCTCTAGGTAGCATTACTGGTTTTGTTTGAGTGACCTTATGGGTGAAGAAAGATCTCCAAAAATGCTTGGAGTCAGTTGTAGCTCAGATCGGAGCGCTTCAGTATCTCAGTAGCAGTTGATCTATTCCAAAAAAGCTTAGGTAGTGAATAGTCAATGCTATGGATACGTCTGAGTGATTTGCGTCAGCGTCTGATGGGAGCAGCGACAATGCCCATCTGAAACATGAATAAAATACCCCACTGTGTTTTTGTAGTGTTAGGCTCCTGATCTCTAGGTAGGCAGTTTACATTATGCTTTTCAACGCAAAGGTGTCTTAAAAGAGGTTCAAAAGAATGTTTCTGAAGAGAATGAGGTTGGTGAGATTCAGCTTTGGTTCATGTCTTCTCTGTTACTCATCAGTTGAATAACACCTTGTTTCAAAATATTGCTGCTGGGACTACAGTCAAAGGAACTGTGATCCACAGATTACAAGTAATAAACTGTGTATATCTAGCTAGTGAAATGGCTCATATGGGATATCCAGAAACAAGTCATTGATTTGCTGTTTAAGTTAAATTTTACCCCTGTGCAGAGGGGAGTTTACTACAGATCCTTTTTAATAATGGTAAATCTTTTCCTCAGTGCTGTTGTGATAACCACAAACCAGACACCTCAGAAGTGACGAAGACGTACCGTTTTAAGGCTCTGGCCTTTGTGATAGCACAGGAGTTAGCCGTGCATATTTTGCTATTGAAGTGTTTAGAAAGTCTCAGACTAGCTCTTTTCATGGATGTAATTGGTTGACCACTAGTTTACAAACTTTCTGATAAAGGTGGAACTGAAGGTGGGATTTGGAAGAAGAAGAGGTGTTCCTGTGTTTGAATTAACCCTGAAAAAGCAGTAATAGAGCAACCAGTGGATGGGAAAGCACAGAAGAACCAGATGAATGGTGTGTAGAGAGCTATTTAATCTGTGGAATAGAGAGAAACAACTTAAATTGAGCTGTATTATGAGCATCTGCCACTCTGTGTCTCTAAAATCACCAATCATTCACATAGCATGGGAAAAAAAAGCCCTAAATGATACAATAGTCAAGGGCCCAATTCACAGCTCATTTAAAGTGCTCAAAGAAGTAGTAAGGATTAAACTAGCAGATGATCTGATGACCCACAGAGGTCTGTGCTTCACTGTTTAGCTTCATTTTCTAAGGGAAAACAGTGGGTGTACTTTTTGTTACCCTTCCTTCCTTTTCCTGACCATCCCCTCCCTTCTCCCAAGAACACGTTTGCCAGCCCCAAATGTATCTGATAATTCACTTGGATATTTCATGAGTGTGAAAGGTAAGAACGATTCTCAGGGCTTGTTCCGAGGCTGCAGTTTGCACTGCAGTCACCAAACACAGGGAACCCCCACACCCTCCCCTCGCCTTCCAGGACACATGAAAAACTAATCAGGCCGTGTGCCCTTGTCAGGCTGCAGAGAATCCACTCGCTCTTCGAAGTTGTGGGTTTTGTTGTTGGTTTGGTTTATTTGTTTTGCTCCATTAATTAAGGTGTGAGGTCAGACTGCAACCTTAATAAATACATACTTAAAGGAAAAAAAGCTACAAGGACATAAACCAAAAGTGGCTTGTTTTGTGGTTGGGGTTTTTTCCCTATGTTTGCAAAACAGCCAGGGTTCTCTGCTGCACTTCATAGAGCTAGCTGTGGAAAGGGCTATATGTCTTAAAACAGTATCAGTATTGTGCAGCAGTCAAATTTTTATATCTGTTTTCCCCTTTATTGTAGTTTTGACATTAAAACTGTGATCCATCAAACATTGTAACATGTAAGTCTGGGGGGCAGGAGTTATATTTCAGCCATTCTAACTTCTTAGCAAAAATCCTAGCAGAAACACACGAATTCATGTTTAAAGCAAACTTTTAACTAGGTCTGAACAAACATCTTTCACTAACACATTATTTAAATGCAACACATACTGTATTTATCATACTGGTTTAGCTGAAAACTTAACAAAAGACACCGCTTTAAAATACGGTGTGCCTGCGTCTTAGAATAATTGGATTATGTTCCTCGAGTCACAGGAACATAGATCTTGTCAAAGTGGATTGCATCCATGATCCATCTAATCCACCATCCTTTTTCTGTGTGGCCAGTGCCAGATGCTGTGGAGCACGGCACAGCCACCTCACGCTAGACAGATGCGGTACAGTCTGGCACCGTGCAGATCTCCTTTTAACTCTTAATGAGTGAATTTTTTTTGGCTAACATCAATCTTGCTTAATACCATGGGAACAACGCTATGACAGGGGAACAAAAAGTGCTGGTGAATTTAGAAATAACTTTGCCCACAAAGGCAAAAAAAGTAAGAGAAAGAAAAGGAGAAAAACAGACATTGAACATATCGATGTACATTTCATTCAGATCCTCTGATAAAAGAAGTGTTTTTCCATGTTATCTTCCCAGACTGCTGAATCTGTCACTGCTATAGGCCAAGCAGAAATGCATGTGGCTAAGCATTGATTAAAAAAACTTGATGGAGATTTTTATTTCTTCTCAAGACATTCGTGGATGTTGACTGCAAGTTAACCAGAGGGGAATATTCAGTAGCTGGTAAACAAGCGGTAAGAGGGCAAAGGCTTACACAAAATAAGCGCTATCGGGAAGAAAATGTTGTGAATGGACAAGCTACATTCCCTTTCGAAGCCAGAACTGGAGATTTTAATAAAATGTTGAGGTGTATTTTATGAAGATTTCATATGACATATTTTATAGAACAGCTATCTCATAAAAGCTGAAAAAGGCAATGGCTGGACAATTTCACATCTCCCATGGCAGGAAAACTTAAATGTTTTTCATATAAACTTGTCGATCAAAACCTGTTCTGCTTCTCTTAGCAGAGGGCACCTTTGTCTGCCTCAGCTTAATGTGTCTTTTCAGCAGCTGCGCTGTTTGTGGGCTTTACAGATCTCCAAAGATGTATGTAATGCAATTCTATAGATACTGCTTCTTTTATTGGTTTTATTTGCTGTACTCTGTCTTACGGCTTTTCATCCCCTTCCCTCAGGCCATGTGTAGTAGGTGGAGGAGGACTACTCCACCACAGTTAAACCTGGAATCGCTCACTGTGCTGCTCCTGTGAACTGCTTTAAAAGCACTTGACTTCTTCAGTCAAACCAGTTCAAAACCAATGTAGAAGTTACACTGAAACTATGCTGATACAGATCACCTCTCCCAAACAGACCCTTGAGCACTCCTTCTCCACC
>JANHFX010027198.1:0-14025 GCA_027560015.1 Chloroceryle amazona
TTGACAGAGCTCTGAGCAACCTGCTCTAGTTGAGGATGTCCCTGCTCTCAGCAGGGGGTTGGACAAGATGACCTCTAGAGGTCCCTTCCAACCCAGACATTTCTAGGTTTCTATGTCAGATGTGTTTGCAGGAGGAAGTTGTGCAGCGTAGTGACTCTGCTGTAAAATTCACATTCTAAATGGCTGTAAAACAACTGTTAGGTGATGACAAGTCCTTACCAGGTAAAAGCCAAGAATTATTTCCTTAAATGTTAAAAAGGCTGTTAGTCTTTAATTAGCCAGTTAAAAAAATTAAGGTCATTTACTTTTTAATTGCTATGTTTTGATAAGAGGGTCCAATCAGCAGTGGTAATCCATAATCACTGCAGCAAAAATTCTGTGTTTTACTACTGAAATATTAATTTTCTTTCTTTCTCTTAAAAAAAAAACAAAACAAAACCAAGCTAAACCCAAAAGAACACCAACCAGAACAAAAAAAAAAACCAAAAAACAAAACACCAAAGCTGTCCAAAGAAAATATAAATTTTTGATTATGCGCATATCTTTTTTTTTTTTTTTTTCAGAGTTTCTGTTACTGGGGTAATCAAGTGGAGATCCTATTTCAGATGAACATAAATCTGATTTTTCCTTCTGTGCATGATGTCCTGCAAACATTTGTGAGCTGCTGGGTGATCTCCTAACCCTCTGTCTTGCATTTCTGATTCCTGTACTCACTAAAAAAATCTGTTGAATGTCTTGTCTTGCTGTGCTAACTCACTGCTGTGTTATCCTCTGTCTTGCTGTGCTAACTTACTGCTGTGTAATCCCAAGGTTACTTCTGTCTGCAAAACTTTGTTCCTGGTATTTCCCATAGTCCGCGTTATTAACTCACAGAAGGAACTGATCAAATTTATTTTGAAGGTTTTGAGCTGACAAGTTCTCCTGTGTGTATATGTTTTCTTTCTTTGTTTCCCGACACTAGCATTTCACTGCTAGGGCAAGAAAAAATATCTTTGCTAGAATATGATAATTTTACTTTTTAGCTATCTTCAAGTTTTCTGTCAGGAAGACTTTTTCTATTGTATTACATTTGATGACTAAGGTAGAAAAATTAAGGATGGTTCAGAGAAATATTAAACTAAGTCCAGTATCAGTGTATTGTCTCACTTGATTTAAGGTGGGATTGTCTCACCTGATTTAAGGTGTTTTCTTTCAGGATGCACTCCCTCTGGGTTATCTTTCTAGTTATTGAGAGCAAGACTGTGGGGGAAGAATGGACTTTGGCAACTCCACAGGAGTTACAAAGCAAAGACCTTTATTACCAGCATATCCCTTGGTTATATAGAGCAAGCTTCACTGATCACACACACCAACAATGATGATTGGGTACATGCAATAGCCCACATACTGTTCACACGCCTAAATCCACTACATGATTGGCTGTCATCTAACCCTCCCAGTACCCCCCACGTCCTGTCTTTCTTTACTTTGCTCTGCTTTATCTTCTTGCTTCATTGCCTTTTCTCCACTGTTCTTTGTTCTCGCTCTTTCCATGGTTCAAGGACAGTTCATGATAACAGTGTCCATTTTCTTCCAACGAAGATCCCACACAAGATAATCTCATTTAGACTTTTAGCAGGAGAATAGTTCCTGAAGTCGTAAAAATAGTATGAAAACTGTGGACAGGAGGAGGAAAAAGTGCCAAAGAATCTTCTCCACTGCAGAGGCTCCAGCATGGACTTCTTTTGATGGTGGACAGTAGAGAATTCACATATGAGACACCCTTTTAAGTTTTCCAAACTTTTAGAAATGGTACAATCATATCATCAGTCAACAATGGTCATGAATCCAGACAAACCGGGTTTCATAACTCCTGGGTGATCATGGAAATATTTGTTTCATAGAGGAAAGTCTGTGATTCAGATGACCAGAAAATGAAGTGTTGAAAAGTAGACAGCATGGTTTAAAACGTGATTTTTCAGTCCTGCTACCAGGTTTGGAATAGAATAAGATAAAATTTTATGAATGCAACCTTTAATTTAATACATTTGTTATATTCCTGAATTTTTCCTATTTTCCATCATATTTTCTGCTTAGCCCAAGTTGTAACTGCAGAGTTCTGTAGGAGCAACTGTAGTCCTGACATGTTGTTATGATCAGTACCTAACTGCCATAAAGTAGAAATTAAACCCATCTGTCCTGGAATATATACTGGATTTGTTTGGGTTTGTTTGTGTTTGGTGGTTTTGTCACTGTTGTTTTGTTTGTTTGTTTGTTTGTGCTTTGGTTTAGGTTTTGACTTGGTTTCTTCTTTTTTTTTTTTTTATTTTTGTGTGTGTGTGTGTTTTTGTTTTGTTTCTTTTTTTTTTTTCCCTTAAAGTGTAATTTCTCATATTGAGCATAACAAAAGAGTTAGTTCCTTGGAGAACTCTTTCTTCTTAGTATTTGTAAAGAACTGACTGAGGTAATTTCAGAAAAATTCTCATTGATAATTTCTGAAGCATATAAAATACCAGAAGACTAAAATACAATGTGTGCCTTTGAAGAGGTAAGTAAGAAAAAAGGAGATCGGGATTATAATCCAGTGATTTATTTCAATTTCCTCAATAATTCTTCAAGGTATGTGATCTCTCTAAAGAAATAAATTGCAGACATATTATATCTTACTTTCAGAAAGGCTTTTGGTATTGCTTCACCCATCTTACTTATAAGCAAGCTGTTGAGACATCTTCTTGAGAAAAGTACTGTAGCATGGATGCAAAGGAGGTTCTACAAATATACAAAGAGAATAGATGTAATAGATTTTTTTCAAAATGTAAATGTAAGGCATCTGGATCTTGTGTTATTAAAACCTTCTATTAACCACTTATATTATTGCAGTTTCAGACTACCTGAAACCAGGAGAGAATTAAATTAGAGAAAGTATTAGAATTTAGTAGGTCTTAACAGATTGGAGATACAATATGAAAATAATACAATGCTCTTCAAGGCAACACAAGGTATTGCTACTTAGTGCGAACAACTGTCTGACTATAGAGATGGATCAGTAAAGTGACATGACTGCAGTGTCTAGTACTGGAAAACCTTTAACAGGAATGCTGTGTTCTTCTGGGCACTGAATGAACTGCAGGAAAGACACTGGTCAACATAAGATGGTTGAGTCAACATGATATATATATAAAAAAATTGACTGTAAATGTTTATTGTACTTAAGAGTTATTTAATGGAGTCCCAATTACTGCCCAGAGTTATACAACTTTGTTGTAAAGAAGAGGTGACCTTTCCTTCAGGTTCAAGGCAGCTAAGAAGTGATCTGTTTTCGTTGCAGCAAGAAAGAATTAGTTAACATATTCTGAAAAATATTTGAACTGTAAGCATAATGTAGCACTGGAATAAATCTGGGAACATTGTAGATTCCTTGCCAATGAATGTCTTTAATAAGAGAAAACATTTGACAGCTGCCAGCTTGGAGGTTTTGAAGTCCATTTTTGCACCATTTTTACTGAAGACTGTGAATTTGGTGAATTGTGTTTTCTGTGGGAAGCATAATTTGAATATTTGCTGAGTATGTATGAATTGCATGCCTTCATTACTGGCTGAACATAGCTTTCAGCATTGGAAATTTTCTCTCCATATTTGCCCACAGAAAAGACAAGATAGCAAGAGCTGTGAGAATTTTCTTTCTTCAAAAATGTTGAATATTTTTTTTTTAATCTACTGTTTCAATGAGTACTATTGAAAAAAAAAATAATACAGAGTGTTTGTAAAATCACATGTGATAGTTCATAACCAGAATGTTTCTTTGTCGAAGCCCATGATTTACATTTGCTGAATAACAAGCTGGGTTTTGAAAACACTCACTTCTTTGTATACAAGGTATCAAGTGGTTGACTTGTTATTAGTCTGTTTCTTCACTTTAAGTTCCAGGGTCATTGCTTATAGTCTGCCATCTTTCTTAACACAACATTTTTTCATCATCTCCTTGTACATTGGAAATAACCTATGGCTCTAGAATTATCTTCAGAGAAAGTAGATGTTTCTGTTACTTAGTATTTTTCTGATTTAAGAAGGTTTTTACTGCTTCACTAGCGTAGGGAGTAAATAAAATGAAACATGAGGAATGCAAGATGGAAGAAATACAGCTCAAATTTAATTAAATAAATGCTATTTAGCTGTCCTGTTTTGAGTCAGAACAGAAAAAAATCTGTTATGTGATTTTATGATGTAGAAGGGTGCAGAAAGTAAAAGGCAACACCTGCAGAGAGGAGCAGAGAGGACAAGTGACCCTAATCTGATCAACGAGAGATTCCATCCCATATACATCATATTCAGCATAAAGTTGAGGCATCACAAAGGTAAAGCTCTCCTCTTCAATGGCTGGTTTCTGAGGATGTCTCTGTCCATTCTGCCTTCAATCCTGATCCATGTGTTCCTGAATCCAGTTCCAGAATCCAACTTCTGAATCTGGTTCCTGTCTGCTGCTGAGTCCAGTCTAGGACTCTCCCAGTGCCTGCTCCACAGCATCAGTGGTGATGGTGGCGTAATTGCCATGAGGGGGGCTGGGATCAATGCTGATTTTGCATATATTTGTAAATATTCATATTCCATTTTATTATTATCATTTTCATTAAAGCTGATCTAGCTTTCTTTTCTAATAGCTAAGTCTCTCTCCCTTATTCCCTTTCTCTTCCCCTTTGGAGCAGGAGAGGAGTTAACAGAGCATCTGTTATAGGTCTAGCCTGGCCCTAAACCATGACAGAGGCACACATTTGATGGGATTAGAAGGATCTATCTGTTTAAAGTACCTTTTGAAGAACATTTCATGTATGTTAATTTGCTCACAGAGGTACCCCTATTAGCCCTTTGTATGGATCTTCAGCATGGTTACAGACCTTTTTTCCCAATATAGTATACTGATGTTATCTATTGCAACTGAGACTGTGAGTAACAGACTGTTTTTCTGTCTGTTTGAATTAAACACATTACCACAGGACTGTTGGTTTTTTTTGTTAAGAAGAACTTGGATGCTTTTAGTATTTTTTTTTTATTACTTTTACTTTTTAATGGCTCCACAATGAAGAAAGATATTGACCCACCCATGGATGAAGACTCACTTCTTGTTCTGTTCTACACCTTTACATAACCTTTACATGTCCATAGAGGTTTTGTAGTTGGTGATGAGATTTTTGTTTGTTTGTTTGTTTTGGTTTTTTTTTGGGGCTATCTATGGAAGATACAGCTGCTAGGCAGCTCACCACAGGCAATACAATTAAGTCATTAAGTACGACACACAACCTGATTTTCATAATGAAATTGAACTTTGTTTTGAAGTTTAATCTAATTTGAATCTTGGAAGTAGAAACAAGGCAATTTAATACCTCTGTTTATCTTTTATTTAACATTTTACATTATGTTTCTGTGCATTTTTATTTATATTTCATATATATACAGATGACTCTCTAGAACCTTTTATCTGTTAAGTGATTGTTTGAACTTTTGATATTTGTGAGAAAGCTCTAAAGATTTATTCTATACCTTCTGTCACATATTATGTCACACAAATTATGCACCTTTAAAAACTGGTGTTTCCATCCTTGGTTACATTCTCTAGGGAAGATTTAGTAGGCTAATGAAACAATAGTGAAGCAAAGAGAACATTTATAGGCTTAAAATACACCACTGAAAAAGTAAGTAGTAAAAAAAGTTACTGCACTGGTACTTACCAGAAAAGCTGTCATGGAGATAAATTTGGAGGGGACAAGGTGAAAACCAGAGAGGCCAATCTGCTGTCTTGAATCTCTTCCTGAAGTTCATATGCAGCTCCAGCTTCTCTTCTGGAGTTTGTATGGAAATGATGTTCTTCATCATAGCAGAAATTCCTTGAAACTGAGTCAGGTTCTTCTAACTATACCTGCAACCAGAACCACATCCTCTCTTTGGGTTAATAACTGCTGTCTTTGGGTTAATAACTTTTTTTTTAAACTCTTTTTTCCTTTTTTTTTTTTTTTTTTCTTTCCCCCCCAGATTGAATGCATATAAGCTGTAAAGTCAAATAGTTAAAAATTATAAAATGAGCATATCTATTTGGCCATTTCCCAGTTTCAGGTCAGAAGCTCTGTGTGTATACAGTGTGTTATTGACTCTAAGTATACATTTATGAGTTTTTTTTTTCCCCCACAGAGTGTCTGCCTCAGTGAAACAAAGAGAAATGCAAAGGGAAAGTCGGAGTTTGTACAATTAATACAACTCTGAGATTTGCTTTTTACTCACTTGAGAAACCAAACAAATGATTTTCATTAACATTCATTTTAGGTATGTAAACAAGCATATACTTGTAAGTCAAAAAGTAACTGCATACAGTAAGAAATCTTTATAGTGGATGTATTAATGGTCAAGTGATTTGTGGGTTACCTTTGACAGCTGTTGTAGACATCTCTTCAATTTCTGATGTTATACACATAGAGAAGAAAACATAAAGAAGACCATAAAGAAGAAACAAGTAAAGAACAGCGCAAAGAGGAAAACTGGGGTCTTTATGTGAATCATAAGATAAATATATGTCTAATAAACACTCTAGCTTTGGGTGCCACACACTTCACCCGTAACTATGTGAAAGAATGAATTGGACACAGTAAGCTACTGATGGAAGGAGATCTGTTTAAAAAGCACAAGTTGAGAAAGGTATGAGATGTGCTTCTGGATGAGAAAGAATTCCATTAAAAGTCCATTCAGGATTTAAAGTCCATTCAGGAATGAACTGAGACTTCAACCCTACTCATGTAAGTAATTAATTTTTTTTAATAAAGATTTTTAGTTGCTTTTGAGATGGTGTAGCTCTGAAACAGATTTCAGAGAGAAAGTGCTCATGTCCCATTAATCTCCTGATACTATATCCATCTTGTAGCACAATGGGAGTTTTGTTCATTTTTAATAATAATTAACTTTTATGAGAGTCGTTGGTTAGTCTTGTTCTCTCTTTTTTTCTTTCTTCTTTCCCCTTTTTTTTTTCCTAGACTTGGTTTGGAGAATATAATGAAGTACATCAGGGAGAGTTATGAATCTATTTAAGAGGAAATTAATTTGATATGAAGTGTCTTTGTTTAGAAAGGGACAACTGCATTGTTCTGTATGCTGTGGGCTTTGTGCTTTGAAAATTTTTTTTTTTGAAAAGATTTAATTAAAGTCGATTCACACACACTTGAATGTTTTACAGTTTCATAACAACATTATCACTACTAGTGACCACTATTTTTGTCATGTAACTGCTTTTATAATGTTATAAACAGGAGCCCATGACTTCACATAATAAGCCAGAGGTAACATTTGATTACATGACAGAGAGAGAGGAAGCTTCATGTCTTGAAATTGTCATCTTAGTACCTAACAAGCTGTGGATAAAAAATAGAAGAAAATCTATTCACAATCCATTTGAATGAATATGAAATCAATGCTTTCTCTGATGCTTTTATCTCTATTTTAATGAGCTGTTAAAGACGTGTATCTTAAAATATCTGCAAACATTTGCCTGGTGATATTCCTAAATATCCAATCTTCTTTGGTTAGAACGACACCAGAATATGACTTGACGGCAGAATTGAAATAATATTATATCCACATTGTGGTGAAGTGAAAGGTTACTGATTATATTCAGGGTTAAATAATTTGTAATGTCTAGTAATGGATATTTCTGACAGGATAGCTTCAGCTGTAACTTAACATCTCTAGGAGCTATTGTTTTCAAATGTTATTGCTGGGACCCTTTTGTATGTTATTACCTGGGTCATCCTTCCAGCTGCTGCTGTTGCTCCCTGGGCCCCAAGCACCACTGTAATGATGACATCCACCCTCCTCTGGAGTGGCATCCACTGTCCCTTGTTCCTTTAGAGAACAGACCTGGGCCTGAGCATTAGCAAAGCTGATACTGGCTTCAGTGCAGTACACTCCCCCTACAAATATTGTAGTCCAGCTTCCAATATTTCCCTGTATTTTCCCACAGATTATGTTACTTTCTGCTATCCCATGCAAACTACTTCCATAAGGTGCTCAGTCCAGGATTGGAGAAGACCTATGCTTTGCTCCAACCATTGTCTACATACTCCCCTGCAGTCCTGTTTCCAGCAGTTCCCCTAATTCCTGCAGCCTCTTGCAATCTTTCCCCAAAAACTGTGTTCTGCTAACCAGGTAGCAGAGAGTGGTTACACCGGAAAAGCAGAAATAACATTTCTGATGTCATCTCACAATGACAAAGGATGGATGGAGAAACTGGTGAATAATTATAGATGTTTTTGTCTCTACTCACATCCTTGCCCTGGTGCCTACTGACAATAGGTAAATACTAGGCTCTTCCTGGGGCAGTCACACTGTTGAGACCTTCCAGTGAATAGAGTGATCCAGTGAGAGAGATGTGACATAGAAAACAGGAGAGATGTGTGTTGGATGGAGTTTTCTTGGAGTTTCTCACAATGTGGAGAAGGAACACCTCTGATTGTGAGAACTTGGTAATATTCTTATGGAAAGATGGTCTATCTAAATGCCAGCTGCCATAACTTAGGAGAGTCAGAAAGACTGTTTGAGCCCCAGAGCCTGGATTTGGGAGTGAATTTTTCAGTCATACTACATTTCTTTTTCTGTTTTAAAAAGAAAAGATCTTCAATTTAACATGAGTATTTGAGATAATTATCTGTGTAATCAGCACACTGGAATGAAAAAGGTGACTTTCTAACAGCCTGCAGTTGTCTGGTATGTAAACAGAAAGTCTATGCCCTAATGAAAGCATCTAGAAATAAACTAATGACTAACTTCAAACTTTCTGGTTAGTGGAAGAGTCCCAATTTGAAGATAATTCTAATTTTTCAGTATTTATCAAAATGAAATATTATGTACTTTATTAAATTTTATGCATACAAGACTTTTCTAGTGTGCTGATACTTGTTCTTAACAAGTAACTCCATTATTAATTGTATCTACAGAGATTACAGAAAAAAATTTTTTCTGAAAGTCACAGGCTAACTTTCCATTTCACATTTCTAAATCCCAAAAGCACTTGAGAAAATAATGGGTGTTATTTTTCTTCCTTTCATACCTGCACAAAATAGTCTGCAGGGAATCCTACACAGATTTCACAAGCTGTCAAGACAAGGCTAGGAAAAGAATCCAGCTTTCCACTCCAGTGATCTATAACTTGGACTATGGCTCCTTATTTTCAAAGACATGTAGACTGTACAAATAAGATGAAATTTTATATTCTTTGCAAAGTCAATATTCACACTGAAACAATTAAAGACAGCGGAAGAAGGGGGAAATGGAGGCTTGGAATCAAACAGGAATTACAAGGTAAAATCTATTAATTGTAAATGAAAGTGTCCTTTCCTATTAACATGGTTATTGTCTTGAATGACAATTTACTACATCAGAGAAAAGGCTTACGTGCATTAGTTCCTAGAAGAACAGAGGCACTTCAAAGAATGATGCACCAGTCTTTCTAAGAGGCCATGTGAATTGAAAGTAATAAAAATATTAAAAATAAATTGAAAGTAATAAAAATAAAATATTTTTGAGTTATAGTTTTGTATTCCACATTGTCTGTATATCAAAACAATAATTGGACATATAAAATTACATTTATGAATCTGTAATTATCCATGTATTGCAGTATTTGAAAAACTTTGACCGTTTCTTGACATTGAGAAACAAGACACTAGATCTGTCAAAACCATGACTAATATTGTAAGAACATAGATCTTTAAACTTCATAACTCTGCAGCCAGAAGGAAAGCAAAGAATCATAATACATTTGCAGACTAAAGAATGAGTTCGGCTGACCAATTTCCTTTGGCAAATGTGAGAATTACAGACCTCTGCCTTAAACTATGCAAAGCTTTATGTCTTTGTTCTTTGCCCAGAGTTTTTAATATTGCTCATACCCAATCATAATGTGTATTTCACTTTAATCAGCGATGCATAATTTATTTTGTCATGCTCATAAATGTGCTTTTCAGGTGTGTTTATTGAAATATATATAAACCAGCTTCCTATTAAACAAATTATTCAAGATTTGATGATATAAATGTATATAGAATTCAGGAAAAAATAGCTATAGATTTATTAATAGTATTTTCAGTTTTTAACAGTGGGCCTCAAAAGTACAACAGAAAGCTTTTAAATCCTTAAATCTAATGTATTAAAAAATCTATAAACGTAGCATAAACCAAGAGATTTCTGCTCTATGTGCATTTAGAGATGTAATTCTGATGACTATAAGGACAAAACCCATATTTTTTTCTAATTTTCCTTGATTATACAGGAGGCCTCTCACATCAAAGATAAAGTAGAATGGCAACAATCTTATATAATAAATGGAAATATTAATTAGGTACTAAACCCAGGGTCTTTAGAGCTGAAAAGGTATTGCTAAGGAAATAAATTCTAAATATTAATACACTGGAATTTAAACTGTCTTTCATATATTTCTTTATTTTGTTATAAATATAAAAGCTACATCTATACCATTAACCTGAACAAGGCAAGCACTTTGTCCCAGCATTGTCATACTATTGAATCCTTACTGTACTCCTTGGCACATTTTGGGGATTTGCTGATTGCAACTAAGTCAAACAATGCCACTTTTTGAGTTATATAGGACAGAGACCATTCCTAAACTATAGTTTGAGAGAATCGTTAAATCCCAGAACGGTTGAGGTTGGAAAGGATCTCTGGAGGTCATCTTGCACAACCTTCCTTGCTCAAGCAGGACCACTAAAAGCCATTTGCTCAGGACAGTGTTCAGATGGCTTTTGAATATATCCAAGAATCCATCACCTCCCTCAGTCACCTTAACAGTAAAAAAGTGTTTCATGATGTTTAGATTGACCCTTCTGTCTTTCATTTTGTGGTAATTTCCTATGGTCCTGTCTCTCGGCACCACTGAAAACAGTTTGGCTCCACCTTCTTTGTTCAGGAATTTATATACTCATATGATTTATATATCATATTAATGAGACCCCCCCCCCCACCTTGAGCCTTCTGATCCCTGGGCTGAACAAACAGTCCCAGCTCAGTCAGCCTTTCCTCACAGAAGATGTGCTCCAGTCCCTTAATTACATTACCATTCATCCCTTCACTGGACTCTTTCCAGTGTGTCCATGTCTCTCTTGTATTGGGGAGGCCGTAACAGGACGTAATATTCCAGGTCTGACATCACCAGTGCTGATTAGAAGGGAGAGCATGTCTTTACCCCTCTATACATATGGTAGGTTTTGACATTTATCTAATTCAGGATTCAGCTAAAATACAGAAAGTTAGCATTTTCTGTGGGATAGTTTGCTACTCACAGCTCTGGGCTCTGCTCCTGTCACAACTCTTTCATCAGAGTAACACTGACATCTCACTTAGACACTGCTGTGGCTAACTTTTAGGATGCTTCTCTGTGTTTCAGATGGGGTTCCATAACTGGCAGACTGCGCAGACAGCCTGCTGAGGAGAAATGCCAAGTCTTGCTCCTTTTTGCATTCAGATGTCTTGGTCCTTGCTTCTTTCTAGCTTCTTTCCAGTCATGAACCACTGCCTGGTTTCCTCTCTCTCGAAAATATTTCAGATAATCAGTCTGTGCTAAAAAAAGAAAAAAAAAAGAATGAAGAGCATTTATTTTTGTAAGGGGTAAGATCATGATAGTGTTCTGCTTGGCTTTCACTGTATTCAAGGATATGGAAGACAGTCTTTCTGAAATAGGAACGGTGTGACATGAGAAGCAGGGACACTGGCCATGTGGATAATGCCAGTCGCCTGCTGGAACTTGAGATAGCCCATTGAAATCAGGCTTAGCTCTGCACTGTCTTTATGAGAGCCATCTAAACATTACATATCTGTCTAAATTTGTCATCCAGACACAAAGGTTCTGTGCAGAGAGAAAAAAAAAAATCACCTCTGGAGAGCAATCATCTCCTCATTGACACGGAGACATAGCTGACTAGTTTAATTTAGACATTATTTCCAAGTTGTCTCTTTCCCACCAGGGAAAACCACCAGATACATTTATAGTCCAATACAGCCAAACAAACCATGTATTTACATCAATCCCTATTTTTCCTCTTAAACACATGTTTAATTGACATAATATAATGAAATCCATAAATGTATGTAAGGCTAAGCAAATGTTTAAAGATGCTTTTAAAGAGTAGCTCAGTGAGGAATCTTATGAAATTCATCTCACTGCTTTTCTAGCCATATATAGGAAAATAAGCTAAATAGACATAGGATTTTGTCAGGGATCTTGCTATATTTCATCTAACTTCACCTGTTTAAAACATTACTTTAACTAATATAGGGCAATGTGCTGGCTTTCCAGTTTTCAAGGACAGATTATTTTTTTTTAATATTTCATTTTCCTAGGCTAGTTTATTTTTGCAAACAATATAAGCAATAATGACTGCTAGCTACCTATACAAATTGCTCTTCATACAAGTGTTCAGATTTTAATAGTGTGCTTCGCATCTGTTTTTAAGGTGAGGTTGCTTCAAACAGTTTCAAATCAGAAGCTATTCTATTTCTGACTACTTTTTCATTGACCTATACTTTAGCTGAAATGCAATCATCTTGAATTTAGATGCTGGCAATGAATAAGATAACCTTGTTCCTCCTAATTCTCTCCTTTCATCACTTTATGCTGCTGGCAATTATTTTCTATATGGTTATACTCTTATCCTCACAACTGATCTTCCTGTTTGCTTCTCAAGCAAATCAATTTACTGCTATATTTCTATAAATTCCAGTTCAGAATTATTTAGCTCAAGATTGCTAATGAGCCCAACTTATTTAATGGATCAATCCTTTAATTTTCCTTTTATAGTAGTAATTTGGTCTATTTTTGGACCAGACAGTTTAAAGAAAACTATCATTTTTCTAGCTGACAAAAATATTTCTGATGTCAGTAGAAACTTAATCAAACTTTAAAAACTACTAGAATTATTTGGCTTAGATGTCAGCCAAAGAAATGTTTTCCCAGTTCTTGATCTCAGTCTGCCCTACCCAGAAAATGCCAGAAATTCTGGAAGATATACTATGAGACTGTGGTAATTTTGTCAAAAAATTTGCTTGCACTTATCAATGTTTCTAATTTTAGCCATCTGAAACACAGCTCTTCAATTTGAGCAACATACAGAAAAATGTGGAAAATGTTTTGTTTTTGTTTTGTTTTGTTTTGTTTTGTTTTTTTTAAATTAGCAAAATCCATATATCTCTTAAGTGTGTAAGTCTTCTACATTTGGAAACCTTCAGTTTTCAGGATAAGTTATTGTATTTTCCAGTCATTTCACAGTCAAAACTGTGTAATAACCTGAATGAATAATAGGTGTCTGAAAAAAGAAGTAGGATAGCGGTAATGGTGAGAATAGTTATCTATGTCTATGATAAATGCAGCAAGATCATGGATGCTTACAAAAAAAAAAGGTAGTTATTAATCTAAAAATAGTCCTCAAAATGAACTTTTACTCTTGAATCTTTAGTAGGCTGTAGTAAGCATGCAAAGGCCAAGAATAGTACTAGTAAAGTCACAGAATAGTGTCTTAAACAGGACTAGAAAACTTTCTGGATTGTCTCCTGCTTTGTTATATTGTATTATGAGGTACAAGCATAGGGAATGAGAAAATAAAGTTACATGGCAGGAAAGTAAGAATGAGCAGATTTTTTTGTTTACAAACACATAGAAAGAGGGACATACCTTTGCATGGTCCCCTTTCTATTGGAAAAAGGGTAAAAGAAAACTAATTTGGCAGAGCTAAGGAAAAGTTTATTTTAAGCTGAAAAAGAGCAGCCAGTAAGAAGGAAAGGCAGAAGATATTTAAGATAGGAAAATGAAAACCAGAGTTTTTATAGTTTTAGCATTTTGCTACTTTCACAAATGTCGTGGTTCAGGGTCAGGGCAGACCCTAAGACCCAACAGACGCTCTCTATTAAGCCCCCTCCCTCCCCAAAAGGGAAGGGAAAAGGAATAAGGGAGAGAGACTTAGTGATTAGAAAAGGAAACTAGAACAGCTTTAATGATTAATAATA
>JANHFX010027199.1:0-29447 GCA_027560015.1 Chloroceryle amazona
CGAGCCGAGACCCGCCCGCGCCGCGGCTCCGCCTCCCGGGGGCGCGCGCACGCTCCGGCCGAGCGGCTCCCGCGGCCCCCGGCGGAGGTTGGCGCCCCGCGTCCGGGTGGCTGCCTTCCGCCCCCTCCGCCTCGCACCTGTGGGCGCAGCGGCCGCGTAGGCTGGGCTTAGCTGCTCTCACAGGCCCCCGCACGTTTCTCAACGCCAAGTGCCGAGCAGGCGCTTCGTTAAAGTTAGAGATACCTCTTTTAAAACCCCGGGTGGAATTGGTGCTGAAAGAGGGGTTTAACAAATGCGGAGGAGCTCCAAGCCTCTTGCCAGGTAGGGACATAATTATGTTACGAGCTTGGTGGTATTGCCCTCCTTGCAGGAAAAAAAATAATGTAAAATATCTCTTAAGAGTTGCTGTCTTGACATACAAAGTTGTCCCTGCTGTTTTTTACAGACCAAACCAAGCCTCTGTGTCTCCTCTTTGCCCACATAACTAACTTGGGATGGTGGAAGGTTTGTCAGACAGGTTGCAGTTGCAACGCTAAGGTCACACAGCACGTTGTCTTAGCAGCTGTATCAGCTCCAAGCCGGCGTACTGTGAATGCTGATGCTGAGAAGTGCAAGGTAATAGCTGGTAATTTCAGGCTAACGTCTGTGTGGTTCAGGGTAGCTTGTTGTGGTTTTAGCTAGCCGTTTTATTCTCATAATTAAAATATGTATTATTTGTCAAGATCCACTATATCATATTAAATGGGTTTATAAGGATGTAAATGGGTAGGAAAATTGTATATTATATTATAGAACTTGATGTCTGAACCGGGAAGAGACTTTCACAATCCCCATTTCTATTCAAACTGCATTTACCTGATTGCCAGCTAACAGGTATCTACATCAGATTACAACTGCTCACAGTGAGCTCAGGACATGAAAGAAAAATGAAGCTTCTTGTTCTCCCGAATGGATCTCTTAAGCGTGTGGCTGACGTGATGCCAGCAGAATGTTAGCAGCTACATCCACTGACACCACTTTGATTTTTGAGAAGTCCAAGTCTCAGATGAGTTCAGTTGTCCTGCACCCACAAGGCTGTGGTTGAGAACTGCAAGGTAAATCCAGAGAAGAAGCAATTCTTTCTGGCTGCTTTAAAGATTTTTGACCAAGTAAAAGAATTTCTATATTCTTATATCTTCTTTAACAAGTGAGTGCAAACACTTTTTTGTTGTAATATCTCATCAGGAGAAAATCACAGTAATCTACTGCTCATTTTGAGTGTAGAAAGAAAAAAACCAAACCTGTGAACTCTATTTGTTTTCTGGGATGCACTCTGAACTCCTCCCATCTGAAATAAGCATAACTAACCAGTGAGAAACTGCCCCACTGGGGCTTCTGATTTGTTTTGCTGTGGTTGGCTAAAGTCTTTAAAGACTTTTTCTACCATAGGGGAGACATGATAAATTGGTTCAATTTCAAAATCCTCAGATATTATCACTGCACTCCATCTTGTGGAAGAGGCAACAACACATTTTTAAATGATCCTATAGTGGTCTTTTTGAGTAATTAAACCTGACAATGCCTGATTCTTACTGCCAAAGCAAGGAACTACAAATATTAGTGGATACAAGAAGTTGTTTAATTCTCAGCCTACCTAATTGTACCCCGTGGATTTGCGTAAATGTCCCTCGGTTTTAGGTATGAGCTTCACATCTCCTATTTCTTTGTTTTGGAAAAGAGCTTTAGGAAAGCGTTCAAAGAGTGTAATTTGAAAAGACAAGCTAAAGCAGAAAGAAGCCTGCTTTCTAGGTGAGATTGTCAAGCAGCACCTCAGGTTTAGAAGAGTCTCTATAAGGCTCCCGGTGGAGCAGAGATGGTGATCTGTGGGGATACATGGCTGGGGTAAAGACTCTGCTATGCAGGATTGGTCTGTAGGGAACTGACTGGTTTGGCATTGGGTTGTTTTTGTTACACCTGTAATAAGTACGATAATCTAGCTGTATCTGGGACCACTATCAGTCCTACCAAGAAACCCCATACAATGACATTTTCTCTGCTCTTCTGAAACTGCTTTTTGTGGTTTGTGATCTTTTACCCCTTGTTGTTCAGTGCTGCTTTGGGAAATCAGAATAGGTATTGAGGCACCCACTATGAACCATAGCAAAGGCGTATTCATACATATCTGTGTCTGGCTGGGTGCAGAGAAAATTAAGCAACTTATCTGGATTCACAGCTATGGAAAGGTTAACCTTATAATAGTTGCCCTAGGACAAGCTTGAAGAGGAAGCCATTTAAATTTAATGAATAACTTAAAATACAAAGGGCTAGTTATCCCAACTGCTCCTTGGACAGAAGAAAAAAAGGTTTTCTTAAGGAAAGACTGCAGAAAAGCTTAATCATTCAGACCCCAAAGAAAGCAAGGAAAAACAGGTCTTGCACAGGAAGAAGTTAGGAGAAAATTCTGTTGTAAAAATGAGGATCCTCTGAATTACCTCACCCCAGAAGCAGGTTCCACAAGGAAGCTAAACTTAATTAGCAGATGTGAACAGTGGGGGTTTTTTGTGTGTGGTTTGTTTTTTTTTTTTTGTTTGTTTGTTTGTTTTTTGGTTTGGTTTTTTTTTGTTTGGTTTTTTGTTTTTTGTGTGTGTGTGTTTTTTGTTTGTTTGTTTGTTTGTTTTGGTTTTGTTGTTGTTTTTGTTTTTTTGTTTTTTTTCCCCCCAGCACAAACTCCTTTATTCCAGGAGTGGAAATGTATGTGCCACTCCCTGTGATGTGGTGTGGAACAGCGTGATAAATGAAGCACTAGTCTTTTTTGTTTTGTTTATCACGGAGGGACTTGAACAATACAGTGGTCAACTTGCTGATCATGAGTACACTTTGCTGCTCCAAAGTGTTCTCAGGCCAGTAAGGTGGAATTGATCTCTTTTAAGTAATGCCACAATGCAAACAAGGCCTTGACAGTGGAGTGCCTTTTGCTGTCTACTATTATAACAGTGGAGACAAGTCTCATTAATTCCTGAGGTAATACAAAGGGCAGAAAATCTTGACTGACTACAGTATTTGTTAGCCTTTTCCAGACTCCTTGGTCATTTTCCTAGAGCAGTGACTCATCACTTCATCACCGCTCTGATTGCATTAAATTGTTATTATTATTATTACAATTTAACTAGCATAATGCTTATGCTAATTCACTTTTGTGTGCAACTGTCAGAATTCTCCAGTCTATTGAAAGTATCCTACATGAGCATTTCAGCATTATTTAGACTTTTCCTGATTATTCTATTCATATTTATGATATTTAACTCTGTTCAGTGATGATTTTCAATATAGTATGTGAAAACTCAGATAGGGACATAATGTGACTGTTCTTTGGTTTTTACTAAAATTAATCCTCACAGATTTTTTTTTTCCTGCAGAAGAAGCTGATGAATAATGTTGGGGTGAGGATAGCAGGGAAGACTTCCCCAAAAGGAAAGGTCTATATTTTTGAAACATTGAACACGGATGATAACATAATGCCATTAGATTTATTTTTTTTCTAACAGTACCAAGAAGACATGCAGATGAACAGAACAAATGTCAGATGTTGAGATTTTATGTTTACTCTTACTTTATTAAGCAGTTAGCTGTATAGAATCTCAAGTCTTGAGTTTCAAGGCTGCCTCTGAACTTTATGCCCTGAAGGAAAGGAAGACTTCAAAATGTGCTTTTTTGATATATCCGACATAAAAAATCTCTTATCATCTTCTTTGTCTGTTTTTTTCTTTGTAATAGAATGAATTTGAAGATATAAAAAAAACACAGCATAATGTAACAACGAATGCGAGCAAGCTCACCACAGTAACTGGAGTGAATGAAGAAAGACTGGGTGAGTAAGGATTACAGTGGAAAAACAGACTGCTATTTTGTAATGGAAATTTCTTATATTTATCTAAGAATTGATGCTGAAGGCTTGTGGACTGGAGCTGAGTTGGAAATGTAGCATGAAAATGCTTTCACACCTTTCTCTAGAAAAATGAGGTCCTCTAGAGCTGCTTTTGCTGTGGAGCAAATATCAACTAGCCATTTCCTCACAGCTTCAGTACTTTGTTTTTTATCCTGGTTTTATTCTGAAGAAGAGAGAGAAAGAGAAAGCATTTGCGCAAAATTTGTGCATTGCTAAGCAAATATGACACATTCAGTGTCTCTTGTCTTCTCTTTTGGCCATCTGACTGGTATTCAACTCATTCCTCTTTTATTTGTCATAGCAAAAATGAAAAGATGGTCAACAAACTTCATACATTCACCTTTTTCTCAAAGGTTTGTAGCATTTCTTGCTTCAGTTGCTACTGTTTGCCTTTGAAGCAAGATAAACCAAAGCTCTGTTCTATATGTGCCAGCCACATCGCCATGAAGAAAGTTTTTTAGGAAAATTCAGCATTCAACTTCCAATGTATAAGATGTTGAAGTATCTGGGCCGTAACTTAAATCCTTCAGCAATTATAATCATTTCAGAAGCTTGTGGAAGTGGAGGGCATGATGTGAAATAATCTCCAAAGTGGTATTTTGCCCATGAAACTCAACTCTGAGAACTATCGGTCTTCATCCCCTGTCCGAGTTTTAAGAAAGGAATGAGACTTGCAACGTTTCTCTTCATTTAGACTGTCCCATAAGAGAACCAACTGACCTCCCCTTGTAGTTAGTATGCTGGACACTTTCTGGTATTTACTATCTTGGTAGGGAGGCTACACCCAGTATTACTGAAGTTGATATACTCCTTTTTAATATGACATTTGTTCCATTTTGTTCTTAAACCCAGGAACCAGGGACAAATAATCTTGATGCATAGACTTCCTATAAACTTTTCCCTACTCTTTGTCCTTCTCTCCCCCAAGACTAGTGTTTCCTGTGCTTCTGTGCAGAGAGTGTAATAAAAGAAGTGTAGTCTTTCCCCCATCCAGATCCCAGCTGTGTCTGGTTTTGTAAATTTGCTATTCTGTCACATTTAGACTAGATTTATATCTACTTCAGTTACTCAATCCAATTTTCAGTAGACCCTTTATGGTATACATTGATATCCTTACTTTTAAATCATTCTTTTTACTGATAACATAGGAATTTAAATAACAGTCTTTATTTTCAGCGTATGTTTTGGAGTCCTTACATTATAGTCTAGTGAAACTAGGTGGGATGACTTTCCAAAGTCTTAATGCATGACACTATCTATAGGGCAGTGTCTGAACATGTCCAGTGTTTTGTGCAACTGCTCTCTAGGAAAAGCATAGCAAAACAGGACTTCTTCCACAAGGCACTTTTTTGATGTCAGAAATTTGGTAGTGCAAAATCTAATTCCGTGCACAATGTTAAAACTGTTGCCATTCATTCACCAGCAAATTTTACTTGTAATAGATGCTATAAATCAAGATGGACAACGTAGATATTATTCATTCATTTTTATTCAGAATCCAAGACAATACCCCATGAGTCTCCTGTTACAAAGTGACCTCTATAATAAATCTAGTTTCTGAACAGCTAACCAATGGCAAATGCTTCATAGATCCTCCAATTAAATAAAAATATTAGTGAAAAACTCACTTTATCTATTTCAATGCTAAGTAAGGCAAACAATCTACCACTGGGAAGTATTAGTGCTGGAATCCCCTTCTCTGAATTGGTAAGTAATTTCAGCAAAGAATGCACATTGAATAGTGAGTTTAAAACAAAATTTTGTCCGAATTTAATAAGAACGTAGTTTCTTTTACTCTGGTGCTGCATGTATTTTTCAGTTCTCTTTTCTAAAAAAATATAGTACCCTATTTTAATTACACCTGGGAATAGCTAATTTTTCAAATTTTTTTAATTTCCCTTTGTCCTAAATATGCCTTACCATTTTTAGAACAGCACTAGTAATTTAACAGCCACTTTAGGAAGCTTTTACAACTAGTACTCCTCAGGGAGAAAGAGGATGCCTAAGAACACATGTGAACACAGGAAATGCCCCACTGAGTCGGACTGGGATCTTTTTTTAATTTGATAGTGGCAAGAGACCCCGGAGCACATCAGGTACTTTGAGTGTACATCAAATGAGACAGGCTGTGGTCTCTCCTCCAGCTCCTCCAGAACCTGTTACTGAAGTTCCAGCTGCATTTTTTCCACTTATTTTTTTAGTTTTACACTCCCCAGACAAGGCCTTTTCAAGATGCAGGACCTCATCAACTTCTTCCAGACCCTGTCCCTGTTGGTTACTCATGTCATCACAAGAAGGAAGTTTGATGGAGGGATCCTAGTGACTGTGGGACTGGTGTCCATTCATTCCATCATCCTCCCACATCTCCAGACAGAGCATCACTGGGCAACATCCAATTGTTCCTCAGTTAACTATAAAGAAGTGGCATCAGGTTATGTCAGTGCTTCTCTGCTTCATGATCTGCTCCAGTTCCCAACTCTGTATTTTCAGTCCCGTAACTCTTCCCTTTCTTTCATTTGTTGCTCACTGCAGTTAATTTTTTCCTCCTAGTTTTCATTACCTGTAGCCCTTTCCCACCATAGGGGGGCTTCAAGGTTTTGCTAATATGTACCTAAACAGAAAAGCAAATAGAAACAGCAGCAGTAGGAGAAACTATTTATAGAATACACACAAGCCTGGCCACTTTATTCAGGCCTTTTTCCTTGTACTCCCCTGTCTTTCATGGCTGTCAGGAAGGTAAATGCTTGCCTAGTTCTTTTACTATCCATTTTTGTACCTATTGTACATGAAGTTGTCCAATTCCTACTTGAAGCTGCTGTTGGGATCTTCTTCCACAACCTCATTTGACAACAAGTTCTTAAAGTAGTGTGTTCTTTTTATTTGTCTTAAACTAATTCTTGAATAAATTTCACTACAGCACTTCGCTTTCTAGGTGAAAAGTCTCATTTTTTTTTAGCCTGATCTCACACAGTAGCCACTCCCTTTAATCCCTGTAATAATTTCCATCATCTCCTCTGTATATTCCTTCATTCTATCATGTCCTTTTCCAGATACAAAGATCAGAAATGTGTGGAGCATTCAAAATGTGGATACAATAAAGTTCCAGTAGAGTTGAGGCAAAATGATGCTCTCTCACTACCATTTCAGATGATGTCAAACATTTTTTTTGCCTTTTGCTTGCATGCTACTAAAAATTCATCCAGAACCTCAGTCTCAATAATTCTAACACATCTTTTCTGAGTGTATCTGGACATTAGATCTGGCAATGCTATGTAACAATCCATATGCTTCAGAGAAAGCCAACTCATTTAGCCAATTAAATAGTGTTGTTAATTTTTAGATTACGTATACAGATTCAGAATGTCACTCTGAATCCTGTGAATGATTACTTTTACAATTTCTTGTATAATGTATGGATATGTTTATTGATCCTGGTGTTGTAGGTCTTCAAAAGGAACAGGTTTACTTTGAGTGAAGTGGCACTTTTATTTTAATAGGCTCAAACATATCTTTACTATGAGGTACACAAGGTTAACATGCTGTATGTTGTAGATTCTAGACAGAAAGACAGTAGAAAGAGCAAATTAGAGCTACCTTTGGAGCAAGTACCTGAATCCTGCAATAGAAAAGTCGTCATCTTTCTTTGGGGCTGGTAGATAAGGAGGAGGGGAATAGGTGCTCCTTAAGTACCATTGCAATCTTTGTAGGTTTTAGTTTCTTTTCTGAACTTCGTCTCTATTTTTTAAATGCACAAATGCCAAGAGTGAACAATTAGGAGGATGTTATCAGAGACTTTATGACATTGAGGTTTTTGTGCGTTTATGTGTGCACATACCCCATATATGATGCATACTTTGACTTGAAGGCCATGCAGCAGGGTTCAGGCAGATAGAGGCTGAAGAAATACATTTTTGCTTATCTGTTTTACTTAGACAAAGAGAGAAGTAATGGCTTTCTAGCAATCAGATGTTTTGCATATTATATTTTGCTTTGCACATTAGTTGTTGTCTATTCAGTATCCACGTTAAACAATAATGTAAGGCACCTATCAAGGCAATTGCACAGACAGTATTTTTTATGATACTCTTTCCTGGTTTAGTTTTGCATTTTAAAAATCCAGACATTTTAAATCCATTTTATAGCAAATAAAAGAAGGTGCTACCTCTTGTTTTCTTAGGGGGCAGGGTTGTAAAATATCCAAAGAATAAGTAGAATATCTATTTAGAAATGAATAATTTCACACTGTTCTATTCTTAGGAATGATGATTGCTGGGGAGCAAAAAGATTGTTAATGTGAAAGCTCTATGTCCTTTTAAAGTAACTCTGTGTTATTAAAAGTAAACGTGTTTGAAGAATCAACACTAATGATCAGCATACTCTTTTCCCTTTTTGTCTTCAAATAGACCAGCTGATGGCAGCTCTGATTTTTACTTTTTTTTAATGCAGGTGGGAGGTGGTTATAGCAAAGATGCATTTTAACCCACAAACAAAAAATAAAACCATCTTTTTTTAATTTCAGATCATGTTTACTGAAGCATATTTCTCCTGATTGTTTTATATAAAGTCCCTTCTAATATTATGATTGATGCCTATGAATACATAGGCAGTGAGATTGCAATCAGCAAGGAGGGATAAAAGCTATGAATAAATTTAGTCTTGAAATTTAGAACATTTCTAATCGTCAGAAGAATCAGGTTCTGGAACAGCTTTTCAGCAGAAGTCATAGTAGGATGAACTCTTTTCAGTACAAAGATGACATCTGTGATTTCCAGCTCTGCCAATTTAATCAGGAGGCTGTAAGGCAGCCTGGAGTCTTTCTTCCTTGTGCAGAACAACCAAAAAAACCCTGAATTCTACAGTCTGAGCATCCTACTGTCTATGAGGAAACATAGCTACAGCTCTCTTAGGGATTAAGAGGAGAATATCCACATTCTGCTCTGCTATATCTTGCATGTTCAGAGAGTGAGCTCTTACTGAGCTGCAGAGTTGTGTTAAATAACTTCTGTGACAGCATCTGTGGAAGATTTAGACATGACTGCTTTCCTGCTGGAGGGCACTGTCATCAGAGCTGAGCCAGCACAAAGGCTTATACAAGTGTTTCTTATTTGCTTCAGCAAAAGGTCAGCCAAGATTAGCTCAAAATACATTAAGCAATAGGTTCAATGACACCAGCTGACTTTGTGCAGTAGAGTAGGAGTGCCTACAGAGGCTCTTCCGAAGTTGAACTCCAGAGGCAAGGCAACTCCAAAGAAAGGACAGCAACAGCTTCTGCCATTTCTGTGGTGACTGACACAGCCTAGTAGGTGCATCTGTGCCACCAGTTATTTCTGCTGCAATCTGAATGATAGTCTCCATGCAGTGAGAACCTTTGAAATACTAAGCTTGCAGCATTCCTGGACAGAGTGAAAACACTTTGGTTCCAGATTTGTGCATTCTCCGATATTTTCCTGTGTCACTCTGACAAATGCCTGAGAGATGGAAAGAAAACTCAATGGACAATATGGACTTGTGGGTCTAACTTGAAAACTGCTGTGCTTCCAAATTGGAGTATGGGAAGTTCCACCTTAACATCAGGAAAAACTTATTTACTGTGAGAGTGATGGAGCACTGGAACAGGCTGCCCAGAGAGGTGGAGTCTCCTTCTCTGGAGACTTTCAAAACCTGCCTGGACACGTTCCAGTGCAACCTGCTCTAGGTGAGCCTGCTTTGGCAGGGGTGTTGGACTACACGATCTCCAGAGGTCCCTTCCAACCCCTACCATTCTGGGATTTTGTCATTCTTTTCACACTGTCCTGAAGCCCATTCTTTCTTGTCCTGTTTGGATGCTTCTGTACCACACTGCTGGTACTTGCAAGTGCTGAAATGTTGATGAAGGGGTGTTAAGACACCTTGACCAATAACTATCTCAAGACTGGTGAGTCAACCACAAAGCCACCAAACAGCTTTAGCATGGCCCTTGTGCTGGCCTATTTTAGCCCAGTGTATTTGTCTTACAGGTGATCAGTAGATGCTTACAGGGGCAGTACAAGAAATAGGCCATGTACCACATGATTACATCTGGTTTCCAGCAGTGAGTGACTTGCAGACTTCCTAAATCACTTGTTCTTCCTGGAAGGCGTTACATAGTGACTGCTGTGTTTAAGAGCTGCATGTGCACTTTCACTTCAATGTTGGTTTAATTTTTTTTTCCTTTACTTCTTTTTTAATCTACTTATACTTTTGACCTCCACAGTATCTCACAGCAATGAGTTCGACTATTTAATTATGCATTAAAAGAAGGACTGGCTTGCAGGACTGACAACGCACAGTACCTACAAAGCCTGTTTGCCATTTTAGTGCCCTCATTGCAAAATTCCAGCCTACAGGGACACATACAGAAGTTAGAAAAGATCCATTGCATCATAATGTTAGCTCCAGCCTTGATAGAAAATGTTTCAGTCACAGCTTGACATGATAACATCAGTGTACTTAAGAGTTACAGAAAGGCCCAGAACAGTCTGCAGGGTGCAAAAACAAGACTTCTACAACCTCCAAGGTGGTTTTCCTCAACAGAATGAACAGGGCAGGGATTTGTGTTGGAACTGCTGTGGGCATCCCTTTTGGGACAGTTGATCTTTTGAGTATGCTGTCATTTTCCTGACAATTGTAGTTCTGAGCTATTTCCTGTCCTTCTTCCACAGCTGTTAGACTAATACTGTGTGCATTTCTTTTTATATGCATTACAGAGATGTTGTCATTGTATTACTAAATCAGTTTGTAAGTATCTTCATGGGGAATACAGTTGGTTTTCAGTACCATAATCATTGGTTAAAGAAGAGGCAATAAATTGTTGAAAACTTACCACAAACAGTTAGTCTAGAGATAGAACTCAGTCTTGAACCATCAAGGTAGAAAATAACTGCAGTAATTTTCTAAGGATTATGCAGGATTGTCTCTCACTTTAAATTCTTTGATCAATAGTGGGTTTGTTTTTTCCCCTATAGCTCTTTTTTTTTTTTTTTTAAATTTCAGAGAAATAGGAAATTAATGAATTATTACATCACTTTATTTTAGATCACATTAGATCATCACAGTGGTCATGTTTGAGATTATATAAAGTATGAAAATAAGGATAAAGGAAGAACCCAGAATAACCATAAACCACTGAAAGCCATAATTTGCTCTGGAATAACTCAGAGGAAATAAAATTCAGTTAGTTTAAGCATAAACTCAATTGCTAATCTTCTGAGGGCTTTTCATAAGAAACAACAACACTGCAGATTTATATAATACTTTCATTTAGTGGTAATCCAAAGTGGTATTCAGATGATATATGAGATTATTTCATGCATCTCTAAAAAGCAATCTCTTCTTGAGTAGAAAAATTGTAATTCTTCTCTGTCAACAGTAATACACTGTATGCTGTCAACAGTAATACACTGTATGCTGTATCAGCAGTGTGGTTTCTGGATAGCTGGGGTATAATTCTATCTATAGGCAAAGTATATGAGCTACTGTCTCTTTTTCTCTTTTGGGAAAATGATAAGAGACAGATCTTGAAGAAAATGCCTAACTATATGCTGGAAAACCTTCCTCCAAACCAATCCTCAATATCTGATTAAGATATCGTGGTTTTTATATTAACTCACCTATTTTTTTCTCAGAGAAAAAATACATTGCCCTTTTTTTTTCCTCTCAAGAAGATTTAAATCCTTCAGTCCTGCTAGTGAATTAAAAGTTTTATTTCCTTCTTTTTTAAATGGAAGTTTTTAAGCCTTATGATTGTAGAGAAAAGATTAAAAGTCTGCAGAAAGGTTCAATATTTGTAAATGAAATAAACCCCATGAACCCCGTATTTCTTCTAAAATTCCATGGTGTTTGAGGGCAGTAATACAATTCTTGGCAACTGGGACAAAAGACTTTTTTATACTTGGGACTGATAATGTTGTAATTCTTACCTCTTTGTAGTCTTCTCTTATAGATGAGAAATAACTTAGATTGTGTTATAGCCTTACTCTGCATTCCAGGAAAACTCCAACAAATTCATACAGATTAGGTGACTCCAAAGTGAAGAAGTTACTTTTTTTTTTTTTTTCAAATGTATGTCCTTTGTTCTGAAGTGTCTGTTATTAATGGCAACATTCGGTGGCATGCTGAACAAGGAAACCAAGCTATTATAACAGGCAAAGTTTTGTAGAACTCAGTAATTCATCACATCGCCTGCCCAAGTTTATTTTACCTAGATAGACTTGAAATCTCACACCCATTTTAATTAACACACTACATACTGTTGTTAGATTTAAATTAGGTACAGGTTTATAATATCTGAGAGCATATGTAGCAAGAAGAACAAACTGCCAATTTGTAGTTAGATGAATGCACTATTTGCAAAATTTGGTGCAGGGCAGTTATGTAAAAGAGATCTGTTCTATCAATCCAGATCTCAAAGCTCACCTTAGGGTTTTTATATGACTTCTAACCATTATAAGTGGCTCTGATTTCTACACACATCCAGCTGAAGCAGGCCTTCCAGACTGCACATGCATGTAATCCACCTACCAGGCTTATGGGGACTGTGGAACAAATAGATGGAAGCAGCCCCAGAGCTGTTCATTGGCTTTGGGGAACAAATGGATGCCTAGTGAACCATCAGGATCACCTCAGTATGTTTTGGAAGTCTGTTCAAAGCTGCCCTTCTTCATCTCTGCTGAGAATGTTAAGTTCTCACAGCTCAAAATTATATAACTGTTTTATTCAATATTCCTTGTTGATATTTTTTTGATATTCAATGTTAATTTTCAGTGCAATTCTGTTTGAGATGTTTGTGTACTACAAAAGGTTTTTATTTCTAAGTACATGTTCTGCTAAGGTGATTATCCTTCCTGCACTATAATTCAAGCCTGAAAGTTGATTTATTCTCCATGTGTTCTTTTCAGAATTAAATATATCTCCATTGTAACTGACTTACTTCTGACAAAGCTGATCTAAACAGTTGCAGAAATGTCTCATTGCCTTCGCAGTTATGAGCCAAATTAACTTGTCAACATTTTCCAGTGGTTATTTACTAGAGATTTACCACGGCTCTAACAAGCTATAGAGGTAAGAGAAAGAAGGACAAGTATGGGAGCGAGTGTCTTTCCTTGCAGTTTCCTAGCCACACAAGTAACCAGAGCATCATTTCACAGGTATTTTAGGGTATGTAGGAAGTCAGAAATGGTGATGGGTCACAAAACCACAAAGAAGATTGTTTAGTGATTGTGATCTGACCCTGAAGCCTACTGAAATGAGCTTTTGTACTGCTAATTACTTTACTCTTGGTTGTTTCAACAGACTCATTTAAAAATGATATCATCCCATATGTCTTAGCGTATTTCGTGTGTCATTTCACATGCAATTTGCTACCTAAAGACAAGTTTCTGCTGCCTTTGTTCATCATATGCCAAGAACACCACAGCTGTATGGAAAAGGTGAAAATTCAGAAAAAATGAAGAACATTGGCTATTGTTCTGATAGCATTAATCCCTTTCATACTTTGCTTCTTTGCGTGCATTCTATGTTGCCCAAACTAAACCACTGTAAATTCTCCTAGGAAAGTATTACACTGAATGTTGTGTGTTTTAAATATAGTTGGAGACCTCAAGGGGCCTTGCTAGTGAGCGGGTCACTGTGCAATGCACTTTGTGGAGCTGTTGAAAGGTGCAAAGCTCAGAAGCTGTTGATGTAGCTTGACACCCTCAGAGTAAATACCATGTTTGAAATAGGAGACTACAAGCAACTACTCTTTTTGATAGGGGACTGCCCTCACACTGCAAATCTTTTTTCTTCACCTTGATCATCACAATGGAAAAATGTGTCCTCCTGGCAGGAGGGCAGGATGCCAGCGGTGTCTGCTGGAGGTTTCCAGCAGCCTCTCCCAGGCTCTCAGTCCATCACTGCTTACTAATGATGTGACGGCACCATCTGGTGCCAACATGGAAGTGCACAACCCATTTATTGCCAGGATGCGTCATAACCTGTGATGTTCAAAAGGTTCAGCTCTTTGACAAAAAGCATCTCTGTGAGGATGTTTATTTTCCAGCCTTTCTGGGTGAGAGGAGATGCTTTTAGGTCTGGGAAAGTACAAATTTTGTTCAAGAACCAAACCATGATGATCTGTCCATAGATAATTCCAGATGCAATTTTGGTTTCAAGATACCTAAGAAATATATGTAATGAATGTAAAACTAAAGTTGTTTCTTTTCTGAGAGGGCACTGTGGCTGAATGGAAACCATGGTAACTAGGATGGCATATGCTGGTACCTTGTTCCTGAGTGATAAAAATGCACATAGAGTAGGCTTTGTGCTTAGCAACAAAACCTAATCAACCAAGTTTTCAAATAGCCCTCCCTCCAGCCCTCCATTGCAGCTGCCATCCTTGTCCCATGGAGTATGTATGTACTTTCACATGCACTAATCCATACTTTAGGCATGCAATAAGCAGCACAAAATACATTTAATGCTAAAGAAAAGAATTCTTGTTGGTCATTGCTTTTGAATAATACACCACTCGGATCATCTTCCCTGTAGAGCTGTTGTGAAGTGTATCTCATTCTTGTCCAACATGTTGGATGTTCACGTTAATTAGAGTATGTGCATCTAAAAATCATTGTAAAGACTTGCTGTTAATAGCAAATTATTCGCTGCTATACAATAGGAAGTTGAAACAATTTTAATACATTAAATATATTAAGCTGTACATTTTAAGTCGTGTTAGGGCAGCACACTGACAAAAATTAATTAGGGAAATTCTCTAATTAGCATACATTGGCTGCCATACAAATCATGTTGGCATGAAAAATGGGAGTAATGCAAATTGTACTCTACAGTGATGATTAAATATTTTCTAAACACTAAATAATATTATACGAATCTTTGACATCTACCCTATGTAGCAAATCTGGATGAGAGTGCAATTTATTTATAATAATGAGTGAAGAGAAGTAAAGTATTGCTGCTTTCTAGTTGGTCATGGCACATGCTAAATAGGCTGACTTTCATAGAATGGTTCGGGTTGGAAGGGACCTTTAAGGGTCATCTTGTGCAACCCTCCTGCAATGAGCAGGGACATCTTCAACTGGATCAGGTTGCTCAGAGCCCCAGACAACCTGGCCTGGAATGTTTCCAGGGATGGGGCATCTGCCCCCTCTCTGGGCAAAAACCTGTGAGAGTGTTTCACCATCCTCATCATAAAAAAAAATTCTTCCTTATCTAGTCTGAATATACCCTATTTTAGTTTAAAGCCATCACCTGTTTTCCTATGGCAGCAGGTCCTACTAGAAAGACTGTCTCCATCTTTCATAAAGGCCCCTTATAAGTATTGAAAGGCC
Organism: Chloroceryle amazona; assembly: GCA_027560015.1. Lineage (NCBI taxonomy): Eukaryota > Metazoa > Chordata > Aves > Coraciiformes > Cerylidae > Chloroceryle > Chloroceryle amazona. Next base: position 15,271 of record JANHFX010027199.1, read on the forward strand.
TCGATAAAATCTCCCAGAGCTTTCTTCAGGCTGAATAACCTAAGCTCTTTCAGCCTGTCCTCATAGGAGAGGTGTTCCAGCCCTCTGATCATTTTTTGTGTCCCTCTATGGACCTGCTCCAACAGGTTCATATCCTTCTTATGTTTGGGGCCCCAGAACTGGACACAGTGCTCCAGGTGGCATCTCATGAGTGTGGAGTAGAGGGGGAGAATCACCTCACTCAACCTGCTGGCCACGCTTCTTGTTCATCTCACATGCAGATGTTTTCCTCAGTACAGGCAGGTGAAATGCCATTAGAATTGCCTGGGATCTATCTGACCCACACAACAGAGTCAGCATCTGACACAGCACAAGTTGATGATCCAGAGATTTTACAATCTCTCTTTTGGAACACTGTAAAAAAGAACAAAAATATTATGTCTTTTCAAATGTAGCTTAGCACACTTGAGTAAGCTTAGACAGCTCCCAGAATCCAAGCTATTACACTAATACTAGAATATGAATGATAATGTGTGTGTACCCGTCTTTCTCTGTTGTGCCAAAATAAATCATATTTTTCTGTAAGTAACGTATCTTTTTTCTCTTTTTAAAGTTCACTGTCATTTACTGACTCAGGATGTACAGTGTCAGAGATTCGGTAATGTGGCATAATGCTATATCACTGTCTTAAAAGGAAGTCTCTAGGATGTTACAGGTTTCAGTCAACTGCACCCAGATTTCTTCATATGTCTGATATAGACCTGAGACATTAAGAAATTGGAATTTTTTTGTGTGGTATCTTTGTGAAAATGTGGGAGACTGGATAGTAAAAGGTCAACTCACTTCTGCCTGTGTATCAATACCATCAAAACAAAGAATCAAAACATCATAAATTATAAAGCTAATCTATAACTGACTAGTTTCCCACTATTTCATAAAGTTTAGGGCCTTAGAAAATGCATGCATTATGGATCTTTTAAGTGTGCAATAAATGGAAACCATTATTTTCATAAAGTGCTCTGAATGTAATGTGGATCCTGTAACCTTATTACCAGAAAACGTTACTACAAAGGAATTGCTAAGGGAAGAGGAGCAGTTGTGAGCTAATATATAATTTTTCTACATTACTGTTCATTAAATAAAATAAGGTAGTATTATTTCCATTGGTAAACCACGGAGTAAAAACGGGGATAAATTTTCTTTGGATTCTTGCTCATTTCCCTGTTCTCCCACCCAGAGTCCTGACTCCTGCTTTCCAGAGACCTGCATTGCCTGGTACTAAGTATATACAGAGGAGACACAAGCTGGCAGGAAGAATGATGGTGTTACTATTGCAGAAATGATCCTTAAATTGTATATTTGTATTTTGTTGAATGAATCCTTTAAGCTATAATTTATTACTTTTTCTCTCCACTTATGTCTTATAGATGAGATGGCAAGAGTTAGCTCCTAGTAGGAACAGGAATTGGAGAGATATTCCAAGGAAAGGAGTAAAGCATAGTTGGATTGAATCAAGTTTCTTTACCAATAATTTTAATATTCTGGTGATGCTGAGAGATGTTTGGCCAGGCACAGACAATATGGAATTACTCTTCCCAGAGGCACGCAGCAGAACAACAACAGGTAACAGTCCAAAGTTGCAACTGGAATTTTGCCTAGCCATAAATGACTTTTCCCGTGAAGCCAGTTAAGCACTGGAATGGGTTGCCCGAGTTGTGGAATCTTCAGCTTCAGAAGTATTCAAAGCCCAAATACACAAGCTAAATCATTCCCTTACAATCTAAATTATCCTGTGATTCTATGAATTCAAAACTGTTTATAACATGGTACCTGGTGTTTTGATGTAGCAAGCAGTCTGCCTCTTTCCCAAATTAAATGCTCAGTTCTTCTCCTTCCACTAAGAACATTCTTTGTCCCTATAACCGTTAGATCCCAAATGCCTAGGTGGCTAATTGTATTTCACTTGGAGGTTGCCCAGCCCCTGTTAAAACTGTCATCCAGCTCCTGCAGGTCAGTAAGACTCCAGTACTCATTATTCCAGTGCAATTGCTTTTGTATTATCTTGATGGACTAAGGACAAGATCTGGAAGTATTACAGAAATTACAGATGCTGCTAATAATCTGCAAATTTATAAGTAAAATTAAAAAGTGAAATGGAAATGTTATTGTAGCATGGCAAGCAATGCATTTGTAAAAAAGCATGCCTAGGAAAAAAGATTAATTTCTCATACCAATACATTTTTTATTCCTACTTTGCTGTTAACAGACCTCAGAAAAAAAAAGAAACAAGACAATGTAATTCCTAATGGTAAATCAAAGAAAAACACAGCAGTAAATTAAGTAATGCTTTGTGTGATGACTTCTCTAAAAGCTATGGGGTGGAGTGTCCTTGCAGAACACAGCCAAAACAAATATTATTTGTGTTTTCATAGTTTACATTTAGACACAGCCTGGTAAGTCACCTTCCTAAACAATGCAATTAGGTCCCCTGAGCCACCCCTAAACAAATCTCATTACATTCTTGTAAATCTCAGGGGGCATTTAAAAGGTTTGCTAACTAACAACACAGAAGAAAAAAGAGGCCGCCCACAGTGTATATAGATTTGGCAGGGCTTTCAGGAAAAGCTTTACTGGGGAAGAGAGGTTATTTGCAAGGATTCAGCAACAAAACCATCTGCCTATATCTCCTCCACCCTGGAACTCCATTTTTGTCTAGCATATCTAGTGAAGGGATGCAACTGATAAGCTGTTTTCTCATCTTTAAGCCACATTTTTTCAGCTGAATCTTTAGATACCACTCTGCAACCATAGAAACAGTGTGACCAATTGCAGTGCACACTGGATTTTTATCTCTTAAGTAGTATTTTTTCCTTATCATGGAAATAACTTGAAACCAGCAGCATGTGAAGTTAGTTCAGATTCAAGTTGTCTTCCACTTGAAACAAACCTTTGATCAAGATGGCACAAATGCAATGTATCCATGCCTAGTGCTCAGCGTAGAAAGGATGTAGCATCTGATGATCCTTCATGACACATTCTTCAACCTGACATTTGAATCTGTTTGTTTACTGTTTTCCTCCCTCATTCAGGAAGCCAGGATGGTCCAGGAAGAGGAAGGGGAAGGTGAGGGAGGTGCTATAATTTAATCAAGGAAAAAAGATTATTTTAGCAAAGACCCTTCATATTGTTTAAAACAAAACCAAACAAACAACAACAAAAAAAGACAAATCAAAAAAATCAACCCCTCCAAAAAAACAACAAACCCAAACCACACCACAAAATTGTCGCAGACTCTGCACTAAACTCAAGACAAAAAGGAGTACTAGCACATCAAATTGTAATTGTAATGTAATTTATAGTAATATCATGCTCTGCATACTGACTTTACATTTAGATTTTAATCTTTCATTTACAGGAGTATCTAGCAGCTAAGAGAGGGAGCAATTTTTGCTTCTCAAAGTATTGGTTTAGGTTGCAGCAAACTCAAGGGGATTTGAGTAGCACGGTTCATACTCAGTTCAAGCTTTCGTTCTTGGCTGAGAAATAATTACACTTTTTTTGACAAAATTAAATGTTACAGGCTAAAGCATGATGATGTAGCAAGGGGTGAATTCTGTAACAAGCTGCATAGCAACAAAATTACAGAAAACACAAAATTTTGAGAATAGAAATCCAACAAGGTTTTCCTATAGTGCCCTGTCAAAAAAAAATATGTTTCATCCTCTCTGAAACATTGTAGTTTCACCATTTTCTGAAGGCTGAAGAATTATGTATGTCATGGAGCCTATACATTACAAACAGGTATTTATGTTATTTGTTGAAAGGACAGACTTGCTTTTTGTAGTGTGCTCAGCTTCTAATCACAGCTATCTGTTCAGGATAAAATTCAAATAACTTTTATTCAATGTGTACAAAACAGTAGATTTTTTTCAAAAGGCTTAAGAGACCATGATTAAATGCCAACGTATTAGGAGTCACAGAAAAATTACTCAATTTCTCTAATTGCTACATTAATGGGAACTTTGCAATATTAAAAAAAAAAAAAAAAGTTTGATACTGAAGTATTGCATGTTCAGAATTTAACGGATAGAATTTATCTTTGTTAAGTGCCAAGAGCTATGAATTCATTCCCACACAGGAAATCTTTAACTGGTGACAGCTATTTGAGAAAGGCAGAACACAGTATGAAATTTATTCCCACTTTCTTCCTCTCTGGAGGAGCAAAGCCAATGGAGTGGCATTATTTCATCCTAAAGACATCTTCAGTAGCCTGCTTTGCTTTGATTCATTGCTATTCAATGCACTTACTTTCTATTTATTCCAGTTTCACTGTAGCTTTAGGTAGACAGTAAATCAGCCTCACTTATTGTACACAGTTAATTGCCTATCTGTGAAACAGGACTAGAAACCTGACATGATAATCACCAACAAAGTAGTGGTGGGGCGTGGGAGGACTGGATTTAGGTAGGGGTGGGAATGGTAATAACTAGGATGGGATGAACTTTTATTTAACAGAAGTCTTAGTATTTCTTTTTGAGACTGACCAAAACAAAACAAAAGAAAAATCCTCATTATTTGTCAAAGCAAGGGATATCTTTGCTGTCTGCAAAAAATTATTTTGCATTGGTATGATCCCCTCTCAGTCTTCTCCTGGCTAACCAGACTCAGGTATCTCAGCCTTTCCTTGTAAAAGAGTTGCCCCAGTCCCCTGATCTTCTTTGTAGCCCTCCACTGGACTCTCTTCAGTAGTTCCCAGTCTCTCTTGAACTGGGGAACCCAAAACTGGACATGATACTCCAGATGTGGCCTTACTAGGGAGTAGAGAAGGAGGAGAACCAACCTTGACCTGCTGGTCACACTCTTCTTAATGTTCCCAAGACACCACTGGCCTCGTTGGCCAGAAGGGCACATTGCTGGCTCACAGTTAACTTGTCCACTGGGACTCCCACATCCTTCTCCTTGGAGCTGTTTTCCCTAACCTGTACTGGTGCATGAGGTTATTCTTACCGAGGTGCAGGACTCTACACTTACCCTTGTTGAACTTCATTAGGTTCCCTTCTGCCCAACTCTCCAGTCTGTCCAGGTCTCACTGAATGGCAGCACAGCCTTCTGGTGTGTCAGCCACTCCTCCCAGTTTTCCATAATCAGCAAGCTTGCTGAGGGTGTACTCCCTCCCTTCATCCAGGTCAATGATGAAGATACCTTTTTTGATGTTTTCTGTCATGTTAGTGAACTAAAGTGCTCGATAAAGTGGTCTTCCATTTTCCCGAGATAGCAAAAAGAGTGGAGGTGGGCTACAGCACTGGAACAGGGGTAGCAGTGTGATTCAAAGGTTGGAGTTTCCAAGCCCCCTTGCTTTCTAACGCTCCTTACCAAAGTGGGAGGCTAGGTGCAGCTGGGCAAGGACTCGGAGATAAACTCAGTAACAAGGCAGTGTTATTCAGCAGTTATTCTTTATTGCAGTGCTGGATGCACAGGGGATCACTCCTCCAAATGTGCCTACTGATGCAAGCTGGGTACTCAGTTTATACGCAGGCTAAACATACACATTCATTATATTTCCTAGAAAGGGCAGTCTTATGACAGTGGTCTCCTGGAACTCATTTATATAGTCCGAGCTTTCTTAATAAAATTAGGGTTAGCATCTTTTCTCCGTCTGGTGGTCTTTTGTGACCTCTGGTGGTCATTTACTTCATCTTCTCTTCTTCATCACCGTGTTCTTTTGGTGACCAAAAGCCTAAAATTCTTGCTGCAAAACCGATTCTTGTCTGTTCAGCATGCTTGGGTATCTCGAGATGTCCTGTTTTCCTGTTCCTGGAGATAACCACTATCTACAAGGCTATAAACTTCACAGTGCACCTATACTATTGTTTTTACTTATTTAAAGATTAGTAAAACTCCATCAAACAACCTGTCTCCTGCCTTCAGGTGGTAAAGAACAAGCAAGGCTTCCCTCCCTCGGCAGCAGTGAGTCCTTCCTGCACTCACCGTGCTGCAGCCCCTACAACTTCCCCACCACAGCCTCACCAGCCAGGACTCAAGTTCTGCTACACTTGGTGCTCACGAAGGAAATTCATGGTGTGGAGAAATTATGCAACTAAAAGATCAATATTTTCCAGATTCTGGGCAGCATGGTGGCAGCTAAGATAGACTCCTACTTAACGTTCAATTTCCACTTCACCTCAAGGGGGATGCAAATCCACATGCCATTTTAAGAGAAGAAACCTAACCATCCAGCGTATGGCATTCTTTAGTTTACAGTGCTGTGCTGCAGACACCAGAAAGCAAGACAGAAGGCAACCAAGTATGACATGCATGCAACATACAACTCTCAATAGATCTGTCCATACAGCCGCTCAACGCAGTTCTGCCCATCCAAGCTTACAATGCTTTGCCCCTACTTCATAACCAACACCTGGCCTGCATAGAGTTAAAACTGCCTAAGTCACAAACTACACTGTGTTGATTTTCTTGGGAGAAACCCTGTGCAATTAATAACAGGACATACTGTAGTTCAGAGAAGATCCAAAGACTCCACCTTTATCTCCTTTTCCCTCTGCCAACTCAGACAATTACAACCTGCTCTGCACTCCCAGATGCACCCACATTGCCAGCACTGTTGTCCTTTCTACAAAGCCTCAGTCTTTGAAATGATTCATTTTTTAAATTCTCTTTCCGTCAGCAGACATATCAAGCCCCACTCCACCTCACAGAGCTGCCAGAGCTTTCACAGTGCACTCCCTCCAGCACGCTACACGAGATGGGCTGCTGTTACCTCGTGTAAATCTAAGACTCTGTTTTGGACCAAGAAAAATAATGTCAAGTTTCTAAAAGAAATTAATCCATGTTGGGGGAGAGCAGTTCAGCAGAAAACACTTGCCTCTAATAACAACACAGCAGTACCTAAACCATGAAAGGTTACAGAATTCATTAGACTTGCAGGTTGCTGGAAACAGTTTAATAACAACAGGCACTGACACTGTGTTTTGATTGCTAATAGCACCTCAGCATACAACTGCCACAGCCTCAAGTGCCAAAATCTGTTTGCACCTGATGCTCACCTGCACTGGTCAGGCCTCCCCTGCTGTTGGTTCAATGCTGGCACCAGCTGATTAAGAACTGTAGAACTCCTGTTTAGAAAGGGGCTCCAAAACAGGGACATGAAATGTGAAGCTTCATGCAAACTCCAAGATGAAAGCATGGTGTTCATATGAAACTAGGCAAGACAGCTGCCTTTTTGAACTTTTGCGTTTTGATCCTGTTTTAGGACTACTTGAGGTTTGACTCCATTTTTCAATACAGAAATAAGATATTCCATTTTGTAAGTTTAGTACACACCTCTCATATATAATTTTCTTTACTCCTTGAGTAAAAAAAGGTAGCTTAAAAGACAAGTTCCCAGTCTTGGAAGGCTACAGAAAGATCACTTTTTGTACTGAAGTTCCCTCTGACTAACCTGCACAGAAAGCAGAATTAGAACTCCTCCCTGCCTCACAGCTCCAATCTTGCTGTCTTGGCATCAGACTATAAGAACCTAGCTATGATTAGTACATGGTGAGACAGCACAAGATTACTTAGCTTCACGTATCCCAAAAGAACAGCTTTTGAGGATGTATGGAAAGCCACATCCCTTTTGAAAAATTGTCCTAAGTTCTGCAGAGCTAAACACATGCTCAGTCCTCTCATCTTTACCTCAGCAGATATGATACTCCTAGAAGGCAAGAAAGCTTTGCAGAAATTAAACAGGTTGTTGATATTGAAAGGGAAGAATACAACCAACATTTACATGTGAGTTGGTAAAGAGCAAGAGTGCAGCCGCATAAAGTTTTCATAAGATAGAAGACTGGCTGGAGAAAGCTGGGAATAGACCTGACAGAACAAGGCTAGCAGAATGGGACTACATCCCAAAAAATGTAGGTAAATGAGGTACTAGACTCCCCCTAAAGAGACATTTCTTGGAAAAATTCAGGCCAGGAATTCCAGTATATTTACTGGAACTCCCCTGAAGAAATTCAATTTTATGTCTCATCAGGAATGTAATCCTCATCTTCAAATGAGGCTCAACCTGCCCTGTGTACTCACTGTCTCAGTGCCCAAGGCAGCCCTGGTTTTATTCAGTGACATTTGGAAAATTGGTTTAATAATGCCACATATAAAGAAGCTCATTAACCAAGTGTCATTTACACTAGAAATGAAACAACTCCCTTACAGACTCAAAGAGCTTATACTTGCTACACATTTTACATTAATTTGGCAAGAACAGAGCAGTTTGAGTGAGGCAGGTTGTTCCCTACTAAATGAAATTATTTTATATGGTGGCCAAAACCAAAAGCTAAATTTGGTGCAGCACATGCAGAGCAATGAAACATGACAAACCCTCCACATACAAATACTAGAAAAGTAAATCACAGGTTCTTCCAAATTCTCCATAATTACCTCTTCAAAACAGTTGCTTGAAGAGTACCCTTTCCTTAAGCTGAAACCAAACAGCTACAGGAAAGGGATAGAGACAAAAAGGGACACAGACAAAAACAAGTTAAAAGTGTAATGAAAATGCCGTTATTCTTCCAATTAGAAATAGCATCAAAACCAGAAAGTGGCAAGTAGGTGAGATAACTGATGAGCAAAGAGTCCTGTAAAACTGGAACAACGGAAATAAGCAGTTCTAGAAAGATGCAATAGTGAGAATAATCTTGTCTCAGATACCAGTCCTGAAGACAGTGTTCTCTTCAAACACATACTTGGCAACATACTTGCTTGAACACAGCTTAAGCACACACATGCCAAGGACCTTGTGTCTGTCTGTGGCCATTATCCTACACAGGAGAAGATGGTAGCATTGAGAGAGCTTGATCAGGGACAGGCTTTTCCCACCACCATGTTCCTGGATCTTCTTGGGAACTTCTGGCAAATAAATCACTCTATGTCTAAAGAGACAGTGAAAGCTGAGCATTCAGACAATGGATAGTTTCAATAGATAAAGGTACAGATTTTACACGATCCTGTATCAGCAATGCTTTCATAATGCTGGTTTGATGTTGCCCAGCAGGTGGGGCAGGTGACCAGCAGAAGAATCTGCATGCTGACAGCAAACTGCATTGTGTCTGATTTTCTTGAAGAGAACACGCTGTGCCAGAGAAGTTCACTGCTCCCGAGGAGCCCCCTTGGCCACCAGTTCACCTGCTTCAAGGGTGATGAACCCATGGCTCGCCTCTGTGCTGTGAGACCTGACTGCTTTCCCACCCTGGACAATATATTCTGAGGATGAGACCCTGGCTCTAGAGAAAGTGGGGATGGCTTTCAAATTATTTCATTCATGGACAGGATTTTGTCCTGAAGGTACAGCTGGAGCAGTGAATGCAGTGAGTATCAAACATCCAAAGCACATGCCTGCTGAAGAGCATAAGAAAAGCAGCAGCACATACTGTAATGCCTCTACAGACTTTCTACGTGCAACAGGGCACTGCAGTGGTGTAGCCACATCACGGGACAGTTCACAAAGGCAAACAAAAGAAGCCAAAATACATACCAAGTTAGTCAAGGTGAACAGTTAAGCTGTTTTCTGGTGCTGATCGTAGTGAGTTTTTAATCAACTCCCATACCCAAGTAAAAATTCATTTTTAAAGAATCACAGCATCTCCAATAATAACAAGAGTAACTGTATCAAATGATTCCACAGTCGTTTTCTGATTATTGCCATTAGGATGAACAGCACTCAAACAATAAAGTACTTCCATTACAACATTCTATAAAACATTGTTTTGTGGAAAATCCACACATCCAAAGACAATTCCAAGCTTTTTATAAAACAATAGGTGTCATCTTCCAGTAAGGTCCAGCATTAGGTATTTCAGAAATTCATCAAACATAACCTTGGTTACACTGTGGCAAACCGTGCTGTAAATACCTTGTTCCATCTCAGAGAGAAGTGGGAATAATCTTGCTGTGAAAGAACAAAGCTGATCATCTTCTTCTAAGTTATTTACCAGTCTGAAATTTAAGACCTGGCAGAAAAGTTCTTTAAAAGAAAATTTCACTGTAGGCCTGGTACTGACTTCCACCCTCTTAATAAATAAATAAATTTAAGTGCCACCTAAGTTTTGGGTTTTCTTTTGAATGAAGTCAATCATAATGCATTTTTAAACATCAATTGTTACTACCACCTCACACACTCTTGTCTGGAAAACATGAACCAGTTTTCACAGTATTAATCATCACTGCACAACTTCTTTACCTACACAGACCCAAACAAGAGTTTACAATCCACCATTAATCACCTCACAGTTTGTGTTGTCCTGTACTAACTGTACTAACAATTGGATAGGATGCTGTTCATCTTCAATCTGGGAGCACGTGGGTAACTTACCCTGAGTGAACTTGACCTGATGTAGCCCATATTTGGGTAAGTCAGACAAGGCCTCCACTTGGAAAAGAGACTATTGTAACAGGACAGGCAGGCATTTACAGACCTACTCATGGGTCCAATTAAGTAGATCCAGTTGCATAACATTGCTACCTATTCATTGTAATATGAATCATTATTTCTCATACAGTAAGTGCCATAGACTTGCAAGAGACTGAAGCAGAAAATCATCGCCCTTTACAAATTCAATGGCCAACCAGCAGTACCTGGGGAGGTGCAGATATTTAAGCTAAATCAGAATAGAGTGGAAGAGGAGCTACATGTCAGCCAGGACTGTTCAACATTAGAAAGAGACCTTCTTGGTATTTACCTTCTTCTGATTTTAGTTGACAGAGATGAATTTCCCAAATGATCGTGTGGCTAATCTTCTTTACAAAGTATAAATACAATTCCATTCTTAGACAAAAGAAATACATCTCTTTGTACATACATACACCTTACCAGGAAGTCCTTGCAAGAACACTGCAACATGAAACTACAGAGCTAGTACACACACAGCACTGATGTAGCTGAAGGCCAGGAAGTCTCTGCTAAGAAAGGAAATCGGTTAAAGTTCTCACTAGAACTTATGTATATTAACCGAACTCATAACATATGAATTGGACAACCAGAATGATGTGATGTGCTCTCATAGAACTTAAAGAGTTTTCTGGGTTACATACTGTACCTACATTTGCTGTATTTAACTGAAGCCATCCAATATTGAATAGAATTGCTTGAGTACATCATATTGGTATACTGAAGCAGCCCTGTTGGATGGCATGTTGCCAACTTTTTCAAGCACTAAATATATTGAAGAGTAAAATTAAGACACGAGTGAGATCACACAAGGTTTTGATAATTATATTTATGTTGGTTTTATAGCTTTTTTGGTTTCTTTAGGAAACTCCTGAATAGTGAAAGGAATGAAGAATTCCAGAAGAGAGTTGACCTCCTTCACTTCCAGGCTGTATTCCACTGCTATTTTCTCTGCTGTCCATATTTGAGGATGAAGTTTGTGATTATTAAGAAGTGTCACAGCTTCCACAATGGAAATTTTGCCTTTGGAAACTTTCTTAACATCTAGACCTCCCAAGTGGCCTAGTTTTGTAAGTCTCTTTTCCTCCAGTTTACACGGAAGATGTTCACCACCTCCATCTTTTACCTAATTGCGGGAAGGAAAACAAAAAGAGCTTAACAGCACTTCCATTTACTCTGCACACTGTAGCAGCCAAGCTGTCTTCCTGAATATGGCACTTCCTGCTAGCTTTCTCCATTTTCACAGCATTAAAAAATAATCAAAATGCTTAGCCAGCCTTGCTTCTTAATACCACAAAAATTGACAGTTCTTCCACAACCTTTCTACATATGTCACCCTCCGCCCCAGTTCTGAAAAGCAACCACCCATTGAACTCTACGTGTTGTACAGACCCAGCAGCCCTTCACACAGGGCAACCTACAGATTTTGTTGGCCAAACATAAATGCAGATAACCTGATATTTGGTAGCGATTCACGTCAAGGGAAAAATACAAATTTGTATCCTTCTTCTGGTAACACTGAAAATCGTTGTCATATAGTTTCTCTCCCTTTTCACTTTCAGATTTTAGCTTTGCTGCTGAAAGATATCCCTTCTTTTACTTTGTCTAGAGAACAGCTTTGCTGGGAAAAAAAAACCACTATTTTGCAGCATCATATGGAGTTTAATTCCCATGACTACTACAGGGCTCAGACATGTGAAGACTCTTCTCTCGAGTCCTTAGTATTTCAAAGTCATTTCCAAACCAGCTCTGCTTTTCTCCATAATGCCCTTTATTAAGATCCGTGAATGACACCGCAAAACGGACACAACGAGAACCTTTCTTAAATTTAACAAAAAGTACTTCAAACGTTATTGGAGTCCACAGTCACTGTCTATTAGCTGAGAAAACTGATATGGATGCTACAGCATCTGCAACTGTGCGTCTGTTTCTAAACTACAGAGAATGTCTGATGATGCCACCAGTTCTCCATTTCTTCCTTTGGCTTTGTGTTAAAACTGTGCTTGGATAATCAACACATTTTCAACACATAATAAAATGATCTGTCTTTGGTTATCTGCTACTTGATTGAGGACTTAAGAAGTTCCACTTCCCAGAGACAGATGTACTGAATATACATACAGGTAGGTATGCATACCTGCTGCACAAAGGATTCAGAATAACATCAGGAAAGGAAGGAGGCTGTTGGATGAAGTTTTGTCCACAAGCCTCCAGGCTAACACATTGATCATGCTCCTCCTTACAACTGCAGGCAGACACACCATACAAGCATGCTTTACGTGGCAGCAACCTCAGAGCAGGCACAGAATCAAGCAGTAAGATTTGTTCCACTTTTGCCTTTTTCTCAAATCTCTCCTGACAAGTTATAAAAGAATATCGAAAGATACTGAAAATAGACCTTCAGCACCTCAAGATTAGAGTCCTAACCTCTATTATAAAAATTAAGGAATCCAGAGAGAGACTGCAGAAATCTGTCTGCATTTTCAAATACTTCTAGCCTTGAATAAAAGGCACTACGAAAGTGGCATATTAGAAAGACTTATTTTATTCTTAGATGACTGTAGAGCTTCTGTTACTGAATAAATCAGCTAGAGTAAAACGGTCCAATAATGCAACAGGTAAAACCAGCAAACCATAGTGTATCATGGTGGAAAAGTCTGAGCCCCAGTCTGCATTTTACTGGAAGGAGTGTTCTTCACCTTCCAAGTCAAAGACTGCAGCTGCTGGCAATGAGGAAACTAATCAGCAAAAAATCCAGAAGGTTATGCAAAAAAAACCCAAACTAGTTAAGGACTTCTCCAGCCACGTAAGGAAAAGTTTCTGCAGAGTACAACATTAACATCCATAGTTAAAGACTCCACCAAAACGTTAATGCCTTCATCCTGTACCATACCCACGCTCCCACAGTAGTCCCAACATCTTTTATTCTAACTCCATGGAAAACTCCCATGTCTTTGCAAAAGGCTGGCCAACAGTCCTGCCTTAGAGGCAGCAGAAGGGGGAATTCAGGTGAAATCCAAAGTAAGATCAATGTGACATTAAAAAGGAAGACTGTGTAGGCATTTAAACATTGTATAATCACAACCTGTCACGTGTTCAGGACCAAGGGTCAAACACAGTCAGTGTATGTAAGAGAGCAATGAAAACATCACTTTTATCTATAAAAAAGTGGCCTTCAGGCACTAGCAAAGCATTTTTCTTCATACCACGTTTGTGCTGAGTTTCAAAACCACAAAGCTGATGCTGGTATGCCTCCTACAGAGACATATCCTCTGGGAGAGACATACTTACCCGCACAGGTGGATCTCTGGACTCAACATAAACATCTTTTAACAAGGTAAGAAGCCTATTGTCTTTTCTTAAAATTTCTTCTCGTATCTCTGGGTGGTCTAGAGACAAGGAAAAGAAGAAAGGAATAAAAAAAAAAAAGAGAAAGACAGATCTGACTCAAATTGTTTTCTTTTTCTTAGTTCTCCCATCTTAATCGCTTCCCCCGAGGAACGGCACGACTCCCACCCCAGAGGGTGCCTGTCCAGAAGGGTTCGGTCACGCACCAGCCCCAGCGTTAACAGCACCACTGCGCCCGTCAAGGGCGGACAGCGGCCCGGCGAAAGGCAGCCGCTCGCGGCGCACCCACTCACCGCTCCACAGCGGCCCGCGGAGCCGCCCGGCTGCCGCCGCCGCCGCGGTGTGCGGGGCCGGCTCCGACCCGGCCCCGGGAGCCCTCCTGCCCCCGCCACTGCCGCCCCTAGCAACG